>JAYDYQ010001271.1:0-151633 GCA_034814905.1 Penstemon davidsonii | reverse complement strand
TAATAGGCTTTGCGGCGCCGTCTTGACATACAGTTTCATCCGCTTTCTTTTGTGTATCAATCTTTGGCAATCCATTCCCGACTAACGCCATTTTTCTCTTTCACTGTAGATGATCGAACCAAATTTGATTCTAATATTCAAGTAATTGTGAGAAAAAAGGGAATTGTAATTCAAAATTAAAAGATTTGAATACTAACATGCAGAAGTAATCAACTAAATTGTCTATGGATCGAAAACTAGTTTCAAGTTCGAACCATGCAAATGAAAAGTAAGATTAGTTAGTACTTTGACGAATGAGTGTGCTATGATATGGCATTTTGGTTTGGTATTTATACTCACTGAATAAGCAAATGTCAAAAGCACATTGGTCAAGTTATCCATTAAAAAAGGATTAATACATGGACAACCTTTTAATTGGTCCTCATTTATGACAAAGTCAATAGTAGAAAAATATGCAAAAAGGAAAGGGAAAAACCCGAACTTAATGAACACTGAATTTTGAAAGCTAAAAAGTGCAATTAAATCATTTAGGCCAAATTTAGATGCTTTTTTTACTACTATTATCTTATATGATATCTTACTTGTTTAGGTTTAGTTTATTTTTTCTCCTAATTGTGCAAGTAATTTATTCTAGACTCTATGTAAGATATATTGTGTAGTTTTCATAGAAACAAATAAAATTATATTCCAAGTAAGTTCTCATTTTCTTGACATGCAACATGAATAACTCTTATTCGTACTGTGAATTTAGTCGCATCTGAATTTTTCAAAAACGATAAAATAAATTATTCATTATAAAGCTTTTGCAAGTTGTAAATTAGTTAGTTTATATTCTAAAAATAATAGGTTTTAAATTCGAGCCTAATTGCCTTAAGTATAGGTATTTGTTTCATTTATAAAAAGTTTTTTTTCTTTTTTTCCGTTATAATTTTGTGGAGTGTTTATTGATAATTGTCTATGGATTATAACTAATATCCTAGCTAGTAGAGTGACCAATCACAAATCTTGATGGTTGGATGGGTTTGACCAAGCTAAATTTGGACAAGAATTTTCCGTAAAATAATTAATATTTGATTCCAATAAACCGTGTACACTTGATAGTTACTACATTACATGGCCATATTTTTTTCCGATATTTAGGTTTGACTTGTTTGCTAATTATGCCGTTGACCGTTCAGGTCACTTTTTTTTTTTAATCTACGTTCAGGTCACCTTATGGATAACCTTTTCCCGTGAAATAAGAAATCAACAACGGTGATAATCTTAAATTTATAACAATAAAAAAAAAAAAAAAACAGTTTCACTATGTTCTAGCAGCTGAAAAACAACGTAAATGAGCTGCCACATTGAATAATTTCAAATGATGACTAATGATAAGGTAAGTGTAGTTTTTTGGTTAGGGACTTGGGACTAATTTGTAAGTTTCACCCTCGAAATAACATCTTTTGGCGGTCTCCATCCACAAAAGAGAATACACCCTGTAAATATAATTTGTATGACAAGTTGCATCCTATTGCAATTTCTTCCATATTTTGGCCAAAGATTAGGGAAAAGATGAAAAATTATAAAAGTTCCTCCATTTTTACATGGTACAATTTGCAAACCAATTTTGGTTTTTAATTTTTTCTCCACATAACAAAGACATAATTGTCTTTAATATATATATATATATATATATATATATATATATATATATATATATCTTCATAAAAGATAAAAATGCAATTGGTATGAGGAGAAAAAAATTGAAGATAAAAATATTTTGCAAATTGCACCAAAGAAAAATGGAGGGAAATATGCCAATTTTCATATTTGCCCCCGTCTATAACCAAAAAAATAGATGAAAATTGCACTAGGGTGTGACTTGCCAAAAAAATCACATTTTCAGGGTGCAATTTGCTATATTATTTTTCTGAGGGGGGAGACCGCCCAAAAATACTATCTCAAGGATGCAACCTACAAATTAATAAGCACTTCGGTCAATAAAATTGAATACACTAGTTTTCTAATCTGAGAATGATAGGGGGTATTTTGTTGCACTATATAGTTTGAGGGGTACTTTGGTACACTTAATAGTTCAAAAGGGATAAAGGTTTGCTATATGGATCTAGTTTGCCTTGGTTTGGTTTCACTCAAACCGGGTCAAACCTTATCAAGTAAAGAGTTTGAAGAGGTCTCAGGCGAAAATTCAAATTTCAGACAAATCGAAACCTACACAATCCTACTTGCGACCTATAAAGTCATTGATTTGACGTTTGTCATCTATTTTTTATACATAAAGTTATTGATTTGAAATCTACCACCTACTTTTCTCCTCCAAACCCCAACAACCAAACATCAATCCAAGTCATATCTTAAAGTTTCAAAATTCACTAACTATTATTTTATAATATTTTAAAATTTCAATATTTCATTGAAACCATTATCCAAATCGAGTTTCAAATGTTTCGTCGAAACCTCTAAAACCAATTATTGAGATCAAACCGAGACCAAACTCAATCAAACTACTTCCATATTAAAGTGTTTCAAACTCCATAGTGAGAGGGTAAACTGTACATGGCTAAAACACGACCACTGGCATTTTCATTTTATAAATTAAATAATAAAAGGTATTCATAAATCTAAATTGGAGTTCGTTTTTCTGAAACCAATATACTGAAGTTCGATTTTAAAGTTGTTAACATAAATTGAATATTTTCATGTTTCTTTAAAATGTACGAAGTAGAATTATTTATATAAATAAATTTCATTCGTACTTAATAAAATGGTGTAACAATAATAAAAAAAAAGTAACACTCATCACAACAAACATTAGGATAAATTAAAGAAAACGGAATACAAGTGGACCAATCCAACCAACCGGAGTTAAATGCCTACGCGGCAAGGTTGTGGACGGCAAATTTGAGTTACGAAGCGAGAACTTGAACCTCTATTTGGGCCAACAAACTGAAATTTTTTAGATTTCAACATTGAGTCCCCGAGCTGACCAATCCGACACTTTAAAATGTATTATATACACATGGTTCAGATATATTCGATTAACTGTTTCAATTTTAATTTTCTTTTAAAATGCATATATTGAATATATAACCCTACATATTTCTAGAAATCCAAGTATCGAAATAAATTCAAATGAGCATTGAGGTTGTAGTTCGTTGGTGAGGCTGAAACTTCGTAATCAAAAGTTCTTGAGTTCAATTCTCACTTGTGTGAGTTTTGTTATTATAGTTTAATACTAGTGGTTGATGGGTAGTTAATTTTCCTTGCAATTTGATTGTATTCGAATAGATTTCTAAATTGATGATATTGGTGTAATGATGTAATTCGTATTTAAAAAAGTAATTCAAATGAATTATTACGCTTTTAACATTATAAATAAATATACCTTGAAAGAGCTAACTATTTCCCAAAAGTTTCAATCCTCAAAACGAATAATTTACCTATAGAATTTAATTTTCTCAAGTTTGTATGTCGCTTGGTACCCACGGTGGAATCATTTTATCATTTCAACCACCCAGCAGGCCAAACAAACCTAATTAAACACGAGTTGAATTAAATTTTAAACACTGTTCATCAGTGAATTTGAACTTAGTAAAAATCAACTTGAATAATGTCCAACTCAATATAGTGAAAAAATGCATTTTCAGATTTTATATAATACAAATATTATTTACAAGAAATTTGAATGTTGATAAGCATATATATAGTTGACTTTTAAATTAAAATATTGTCTATATTATGGACTACTACCATAAAATTTAAACACTATTACACACTAAAGATAAAAATGATCTAGAGCAGTCTGAATATCAGGGGCGGATCCAGGATTTTTGGTCGGGGGCTAAACTTATAAAAAAAAAAAAAATCTATCAAACAGTTAAAATTAAAGTTTATATTATTCACGAGAAAATATGACGCAATACAAAAATGGGGAGGTGGAATTTGACAAAAATAAACCCCACGAGATATTTTAATTAAATATGATACCCCGTTATAGTCCCAAAAGAACCCAAAACATCTACATATTTACTTTAATAATTGACCACGACGGTTTTTCATCTTTTGAAATCGGTCCATGATAGCATCGTTTGAAATACTACTAAATATGTCTCTCTCTATAAAGACAACTAAACTATCATTTAGTCATTGATTGCCCATTTGGTTACGAAGTCGATTCTTTACTATCTTCATAGCCGAAAAAGTTCTCTCCACTGATGCAGTTGCAACGAGTAGAATAAGCGTCAATGTCACAAGTTTGTAAACCATCGAGAATGCGACATGTCTTTTAGTTGCAACCATCTTCTTAGCTAGAGTTCGGGTTTGGAGATGTTGGAAGTAGATAAGAATTGGGCTTAAAAATTGGATAAAATGAGTTATTATTAGAGTGGGTTATGTGATATTAAAATTATATTTGGGCTGGAAATTGCATATTGGGCTAATTTATTTATTTATTTTGTTAAAAAAAAAAAAAATACACCACTACTATACTAAAAAAAAAAAAAAAAATCCAGGGGGTGCTATAGCCCCCCCTTGCCCCTGTGTGCGTCCGCTACTGATCGCATTCATCCACCTATAATACTACTGCAGACATATCCAGTAATTGATCTCTGAGTGTAATTCAATAATAATTAAAATTACCCTAAATTTTTCCTGTTTTCATATGCAATTCTATGTACATTAAGGGAAAATAAACAACGGTAAAAATAACTCCATAAGTTCAGTTCAATTGTTCCACAGATTACAGCATCTACTGCAGAAAATGTGAGCATCAAGAAAAAACCAGTTAACAATAACTTCGAAAAATGGAAAATGAGCAGATATATCCCAGTAGATACTGAGTAACATGTATAAGAAATCATCCATTTAGCTATACCAATCCAGAAATATAATTCCAAAAGTAAAGACAAACAGAAAAAGTAAAAGAAAAGTTCTACTACTGCTATTCCGTTGAATGGCTTGTGATAACTCTTTATTACCGAGCTCTACATTCATTGTTGCTTCAACTGCCTGTCAAATCCAAATACTCGTAAGAATCAATTTCACCATAGCAACACTGAACACGAGGTTCATGCACGTGGAATTAGTGGATAATCTTCTTAAGATGATGATATTATAATGATGCACAGCCTTTCCTTTGTTTCATTTTCTAAAGTAATAATACAACATTACAATTCTTTCTTCTCATTTTGAACACAATTAATTAAGAGATTCACGCATGCAACTAGCAATGCTTATTGGCTAAATCACACTTATGATCCCCAAAACTTATATCCCTCTTACCAAAGAATTTACACTTAAGTCCCTTATATAAAAAATGTTACACTGATCACTTTTCCGGCGAAAATGCAATCACATGTAAATTCGGCAGAAAAAGTGCCTGAAATTTGGGTGTAACACATTTTAGGGACTTAAGCGTAAATTCTTTGGCAAGAGGGATATAAGTATAAAACACTTTATACTTAAGGGAAATGTGATTTAGCCATGCTTATACTTTCAAAAGTTGGAATGATTGAATGAACTTATTTTACTTTAGACTGACCTGTTCATATAAATACTCTATCTGTTGAGCCTGTTGTAAAACATGTGTGGACATGAGATGGTTGAGAGCAGACATTTCGACCATCTTTGTCTCAGTTTCTTGAACAGCATCTAACATGCTGGCCAACTCTACCTGCATCAATATTGCATGTATGAGGAAAATAATGGTATTTACTATAAACAATGAAAATACTTTCTTATGCATTGTATGCAGAATTTTGTACTAGTTATTATACCTGGAGGGCGCGGGTATCATCATCTAACATCTGTTGCTGAAACCTTACTGGCTGTGCTTGAATTTCATCACTCTGCCTGACATCTAAATTATCTTCTTTTATAGGGTCTATATTCGCAGAACTAGAGCTCTCGCGAGCATTAGCTTTGGTAGTTCGCTTCATTTTTCTTCTTGGTGTTACCCGGTTAATAGCATCTTGGAAATGTAAAGCTCTAAGCTTATCAAATTGTGACGTTACAGAATGAAGCTTTTCACTTAAAATCAGAACCTGCAATTGAGAATGAATTGTGTCTCATGAATTGAAGAGAAATAGAACTCTGGACTATAATATTGTGTTACATCTTTGACATGGATATTTGTTCATATCTAATAGTGGGGAAAGGAATCAAGAGGTAAAATGACATTTTCAGTCACACGACTGCCTAGAATGACATTGACAGACATTATTTCATGAAAACTCTTCTGACTCTAGACATTATATAAAATTCCTGAGTTCCAATATATTAATCATTTTGCATAAACTACCAAAGAATCAACAACTAAGTTTTACCAAAAAAAATTAATTGCCTGCATACTTGCAATGAACAAATGAAGTCAAGACTAAAAGCTAAAGAACTGTTATTAGTCTGCAAACTCAATAATGCCAACAAAATATTTATAATGTCAAAAAACTCAGTACAAATTAATCATACCACTCCATGCTTATGTGCTATAGTATCAGCATTCGAATTGGAACGCTGGACACCGAGCCATCCCTTTGAATTTGCTTCCTCATCAGTTATACTATTTTTAAGAACATCTATTTGCTCCTTGCATGCTTTTATGAAGACTGTAACCTGCAAAAAACAGAACTGATGAAGAATATGCAGGAAAACTGATTTATTTATTTAAAAAAAATATCAGTAGACTCCGCAAATCTTCAATTAATGTCAGCTTCTTTCCAGATACATTTAACTATTCTCTGGCATAATCTCAAACTCTCCCAAATATTATTTTTGGACTTGGGCAAATATTTAAGCAACCAATTGCCCTACTTCAAACCTTAGCCTCTGATGGCTTATAGAAGCGCTCCACACAAGGCTAAAAGATTTACATAAGTACACATTAAAAAGAAAGAGGATGTGATACATGAAATGCATGAGAGTTATGTGGCACATATTCCGGTAGAGGATCATATCTCTGAAAAAAATGGAAGCTATTTGCAAGTTGCACCAAGATGCCGAAAAGAGAATTTCCACCATAATCCGGGAGCGGCAGAAGACATGAGAGTGAAAGTGCTCAAAAAATTCATCATTGGCCTTGGTGTGGATCACTTCCTCCGAAATTTGGGTGTTATTGTGGGGCTGACTCAATCTGGGAATGTTGAGATGGATATATGTTGATGAGGTTAAATCATCTTTCTCCGTATGATTGCAGGGACAAAATTGTCGGACAGCTCATCATCGATAGCATATCAGAAGTTGGCTTTACCTTAATTAAGGGGTGGCCCACGATTATATATTGCTCATCGAACCGCCAATTGAACCAAAAATATAATAAATCAGCCATTATAGTTCACGCCAAATGCAAATATAAAGTAAAATTTGCCATAAGATTCTACAAATTAATTTCCAAGTAGTAACATATGTATAACTTTTTCAAAGGTTCATTGAGCAAGAACTTGTGGTTTTAGGGCAAATATTATGTGACAAGACACAACATCGACACAAGCTTGTAGAACACAGTGTAAGTTTCTGCATGTCCTACAACATATTAATAAGAATCTAGATGAAATTAGTTATCTTTAAAAAACAGCAAACAATATCTTATGTTTAGGTAAAGTAAAGAAAATAAACAGAAAGAATTAGCAGATATCTTACTTCATGTTCAATGCTATCTCTCTCTTGTTCAGTGGTGCGATGTAAATCTATATAATCCTTCTTATGCTTCACCAGGAATTGTTCCAAAGCTCCAATGCTTTCAAGCTGGCCATGACATAATACAAAATGAGCCATATGCATAGAAATATATGTTGATAAATTATTTCAGAAGCATTAATCCTAGAATTGTTCGCGTGCTATCAAAATAAGCATACCGTTCTTAAAGCAGCTTTGGTAAAAGATGACCTTTCCCAACCTTTATGCATGATAAAAGACGCCATTATGGCTGCCGTTTTGGACTGCCAAAAAAAACCCAAGTCAGAGAACAATAAGCCATTATTCATTTGTAAAATTCATTAATGAAGAGCCATTAAACCAGTTGGTCTCTTGATCTGTGCATTTGTTTCTACAGAAAAACCCTTAACATATTAGATTAAATCTAACAACGACGAACTTATTTATGTAAATTCTCAATCTCAGATTCTTAGCTCATGGCAGTTTGTAACTGCAAAGTTCAAATGCCTCTCCCTATCTGGGCTTGCCTTGAAACTCTGTAATCCATATTTCTAAGAAGAAATGCCCCAACATACATGGTCAATTTAAAAAACACAACAAAATTTCTTTAACAAAAGCCATTTTCACCATGGGTTATTTTAATTTTAAATCCTAAAATGTCTTTGAGCGTTTACTTTAGAGACATGGGTGCGTTGAAATTTCTCCTTTTAGACATGATGGTGAATCTGAAGATGGTAACTCCACTTCCATTTAGCCTAAATGCCACTTTCATCTAGTCATATTTCTCTATTTTTATCTGGGTTTTATTAGTTTTCTTTTTTTTTGGAGAAATTGTCTTTTTGAAACTATGGTGCATCGAAAGTGATGTTGGCTGGATATGGGATCTCTTACAATAAACAACTTATCATTTCTGATGATGAAGAAAGGTTAAAATATTGTATTAATAATTTGGCTTGCATCGTATATGGCTTCTGCTTGTGCTAACTCAAATGAAACTGTAGTGCTTGGAAACTAAGGGAGAACAATTCAGCATAAAAGTCATATATTCAAGTATTTTATGATTCTTATTCAATTAAAAACAATAAAGAACTTTTTTCAACAAAGGACTTCAAAATAAATTACAACTTCTTTAGTATGGAAAAAGAAAAAAGAAAAAAGAACCATGTTAACTGGTTAGCAACATGAAAAGCATAAAGAATAAACATTGCCTTATATTCTCTCTCCAATATGAAGGTTGTCCTACTGGATGGATGTCAGGGGACATGAGTATCATCCTGTCTTCTAAAAACAGAGTTGGGGCACAACATTTAGGTGTCCATGGATACTGTATTCAGCATCAAGGAGGCAATATATCAGGGTTAATGTGCCTAATGCGTCTAATACGAGAGATCTAATAAAATGTACAAGATTCCACAGATGGTCTGTAGCCTGGAGTTTCATAGGGTCACTAGAAATGTTTGACTTTCTGTGTCTCTCAGTAATGCTTTGATCATTGCATCAGATATGAAATGACAGTGCATTTGTCATTCTTTATATTTCAAACAATATTTTGGAATGCAGTTTCAAATTTTAGCTCACGAAAAATATCGTTGGGACAATCAATTCAGAGATGTATCACTGCTGGCAGCCTTGCAGCATATCTTGATTAGCTTAGGGTTTTCAATATGGTTTATAATTACATACAAAGTATCACCAGAGGCCAAAAAAGCTTGAATAAATCAGATTTGCAGGAGGGCACGAAAACTATTAATTTAGTCAATATTCTAATCATTTATTGAAATGATTTTCAATATTGAAAAAAAATATGTTTTCCTATTATATTAACCGCTTTTAGTAACTCAAACAAAAAAGTAATGGTGGTTCATATGAAATGGTCATGACCCGAAAAACAAGATGCTTAGAGAGACCATGGTCTTCACCCAGTAAAAAGCATATTCTTATGTCTCAGAAAAAGAAATCAATCAAGAGTGTCTTAGGCCTTCCTAGTATATAATGCTACTTAATTTTCATCATTATAATTTCCTAAAAAACACACCCAATATAGCATTATGAATTAGATGAAGAAAAACTAAGTTTCAAAAGTTGAACATGAAGGCATCTCCACAATTTTGATAGGATAAAATATCATAGAAAACCCGAACAAAACCATAATAGATAGAATATAACAAAATACACACAAACCAAACCTCATCATATCCCAAATTGATAGCTGCTCTTCGTGCTGCATCTTTGAAATCCTCAGTTCTGTCTCTAACTTTTGCCATGACCTTTTATAAATTGGGGAAAATGAAAAGGTACGAAAAAACTTCGGTGAGTTTTCTTCAATCGCCTAAAAAGGATTACCATAACACAATTTAGACGAAATCCAGAACATTCAGTCAAATTTTAGACCAAACGGAAATAAAAACATCACTTAGTCAGAAATGCGAATTCATTATTAATGGATCAGAATTTCGAATCATTCTACTGCAGTTGAGTACATAGTTGTTAAAAGCGCACAAGGCGCGCGCCTTTTGCGCGAGTGCCTTGAGCTGTGCAAGGCGTCGCCTTTTGGGGAAGTTCAATTTCAGGGCCGGCCTGACATATTACAGGGCCCTAGGTGATATTTAAAATCGGGGCCCTCTTTTACAAATTAGCTGATACTTTTTAGTTTCAATTGTAATATATTTTTATGACATTTCATTCTTAAACTTTCTCTTAAAAAAAGCAATATACATATATATATATATATATATATATGTTGAAAATTCAAGTATCGTGAATATAGTTATATAACAAATGCAAGTTAACAAATATAATTTTTTACTTGTCAGAATCAGTAAATAGATTGAATATGAAAGTATAATATTTCTGCTCACACTACTATCTTAGGTAGGGTTGTGCAAATGGTAAAACCGAACCGAACCGTACCAAATTTCATTATACCGGCTGGTTCGGTATTTTGAAATCGCGTACCGTTTGCCAAACAGAAAATTTCGGTTTGGTTCAGTAAATTACAGATTCAGTACGGTTCAATTTGATTCTGTACAAAATAACCGAAAAATTATTGAATAAAAAATAATTTGTCGCTTCCTACCACTCTAACCATTAACCATCCAATGAAGTTGAATAGAAATTATAAAGAATACATCAGAGACCCCCTAGCCTCAGTCCCCTCTCCAAAAATTTCTTTAGCATCATTCAAGTTTTGGGTTTTAAATGCAATTAGAACCCAATTTATTAAGAGAAAATCAGAAAAAGAATAAAATTGGGCATTTAGAATTTGGACTGTACCTCTGTAAATTACAAACCTGGGCCGAGAGAGAGATGGTGGAGGCGCGATGGGGGTACGTGGTGCGGTGGCGAGGTGGGATTTTGAATTGAAGAAGGAGAAGATTTGGGTTTTGCTCTAGGGCAGTCCGTAGAAGAAGTGAGAAGAGTGAAGCGAAGCTTGGATTGGAAATCTGGAACGCTTTACCCTTTACGAATTGGGAATTTGGGATTAAAAAGAAAATGTTAAACTTTTCATATGGTCATATATGCAAATGACTCGTGGATATATCGGTTCGGTCCGGCTCGATAAGGAAAGGTAAATCTACCGATAATACTGAAAATATAAATTTATAATGGTTAGGTAATGAAGCTCATTCCGTATACTGAACTGAGTTTTCAGATTGGTATACGGTTTACCGGATTGTGCACAATACATATTAGGGGATTGTTATCGTTGCATTCAATATAATTGAATCATATCAATTTTTGGTATCTATTTGACGCGGTAGTTTCAAAATTTGTACAGTACGTCAAACCGAACTATTTGGTTCGATTATCAAACGGTTCAATCCGTTACAAAAAAAATCGAGACGTGTATGTAGTTTGAGTATTCTTTGTAATAAATTAATATTAAAAATTGTAGTTTGACTCAAACTCGTTGAATCTAAGTTATATTAAATTCTAAATTTTATTTACTAATGCAAAACAACAATATTATAATATTTTTTTTTCAAAATACTAAGACACAATAAAACAAAAACACTTGTATTATCAATTAGCATATTCTCCCTCCGTTTTTTTATTCGCTTTGGAGGATTGAACATGGATTAAGAATTATAATAAATAGTCACTTTTTTAAGTAAAAGTCCCAAAACACCCGTTTAATCAAATAATCGTAGCATTAATAAGAAGGGTAAAATTTGTATAAAAAATTAATTCTACATTGAAATTCTAAAACTATAAATAAATAAAAAAACGGATGGAGTAATCTTTATTATTTGACACCAATAATATGAAATAATCATTTTTACATAAATTAGATCAACAAAACTTACATAACAAACACAAGGAGAATTTCAATAGAGTGTGTAATGTTAATTGAAAAGTTAATTTGATATGTTAAATCTATTTTAATGTCGCGCTACGATCATTGTCCAACGCATCTTTACCAATAAATGAGGCATTAATGTTAATATAATATGATGCAGGTAAAGGGGGGCAGACAGAGCAGAAATATATAGCCCAGAACTATATCTAGGACATTCTTTTTGTATATACATGGTTCTAGATTATGAAGTAAAACATTATAGACAAGTATATATGAAAAGTCTCTAGAGTATCAGTTTTAACCACTAGATCAAGTTGATTTTCACCGTCTGTTTAAGAATATGGTTATATAAATTGGGTAAGACCTTATTTGAAAATTTACATTCTTACATCTTATTTGACAAAAAAAAAAAAAATTTATCAAGTAGAAAAAAATTGAGATACATTTACATTAACAAAAAAAATAATTGAGGCCCCTTTATAGTCGGGGCCCTAGGCGAGGGCCTAAATTACCTAGCTTTAGAGCCGGCCCTATTCAATTTTTTTAAAAAAAAATAATAATAAAATCAAGACACTTACTTGCTGCGCCGCGCCTCCGTGTCATATCAAGTGATGTAGTTGCCGAAGGTTTTGGAGCGAATTTGAAGAATGAAGGAGAAGTAGTAGTAAATGTGAGATTTCTGGAGATGGATAAAGGAATTGCGGATTTTACGGGAAGGGATATGATATAGTTGTCTGGAAATGGACCTGGAGAGGATGGAGTTATTGGGCCAAGGCTTGATCCGGTTTATTCACAGAAGAATAGTAGGCTGAATTGAATTATTATGGCCCAATCATTGCAGCAGGCTCTGGTGGTATGTGCATTACGTCAAATCCACCTGCGTATTTTTGGAACCTCAAATGGTCCCCAGAATTGATCTCATTAGCCCTAACAAAAGAGATCCACCCAGCCCCCATTTTGTAGCGATTATCCAACTCGGTTATTGTGACTTCAAACTCAATTCCATTCATGCGCAAAACCAAAATTTCAGCCCTAAGATGATGATGTCTAGTGAATGTCTTGGGAATTGACTGTGAAGTGTGAGCAGAGATGTAACCCAGAAAAAAAAAATGTGAAAGAGTAATTATAAATTAAAATTTAACAAAAAACTTAAATTAATTCAAGATTTTGGAATTACCAGGGACGCGTCTTCCCCAACCGCGCTGGGTGGGATCCACTTATTGAAAAAGACCTGCGCTGCCGCCATTGATGAGCTAAGATTCTATTTAATTCTTTATTTAGGGAAGATAATCCAAATGTGCAATGCTGTTTTTTAGTTTGACTAATTTTGATTCTATATAAGGCGGCCGAAAAAATTGGGTCCGGTTTCACGAATAATGGCAAAATTTTAAAATTGGTCCTGTAACTTTGGGATTCTTCAAAAAATAGTCCTATAATTATATCTAACGTACATTTAGTCCTTTAACTTTCAGTTGATTTCAATTTTAGTCATGAATTTTCGTCCTGCAACTTTCACTAAGTTTTAAATTTCGTCCTGCAATTACAATTTTAGTCCTATTATTGAAAAAAAAAGTATTTATCAAAATTAACCTTCTGATAGGCGGAGTGGTTACTTGCTACCGGCACTAACCTTTTAGTACCCCCCCCCCCCCACCCCGCCCCTTTTTAGAAACACTTCCCGCGCTTGACAATATTAAAAAGAAGAAAAAAAACTAATTCACTCTAAATTCCCAAGCTAGATACTTATAACGAAATTGAAAACCCTAACACCAAAAATCGCATTCTGATTATTCACATAAACAAAAAAACTGAAGCAAAGTAAGAGGAGCAATGCTGCCAAAAGTTATAAGACTATTTTTTTAAAGAATCTCTAAGTTATATGACTAATTCTGAAATTTTGCCCACGAATAATAATCATATTTCACCACTCTATGAAATTCATAATGTTCAATTTATTCTCATGTGATTTGAAAAAGAGCAATTTACCCTTTCATTCGTAAAGAGTAACTCACTTGCAAAAATTGAGAGTGACATGAAAAGTATTTTGTAACATAGGGGGTAAATTGCCACATTTATCATGATACAGGGGTAAATTATCACATTTATCATAATACAGGGGTAAACTACCACATTATCATGACAGGGGGGCAAAGTGCCACCTATAAAAATGTCAGGGAGACTGTGTGAAACTTTTATAAAATTATAAGGGGGTAAAGTGTTTTTTTTAAATCACGGGGCGGTATATAAATTGGACATTATGTATGCCATTAAATCCACAGAAAAATTGGGTTTGGTATGAAAGTTGCAATGAAAATATGTCATGTGATATTAACTTTATATTTTCTTGTTCAATGATACCAAAGTTGCAAGGTGATTTATCATGTGGTTAAAAAAAAGCAAATCTCCCGATTTGTATGAGAGTCCATCTTTCACTAAACAGATCCACACAATGAACCTCCAATGCTAAAACGATTGATGCCTTGTAGTGACCATGATGGTATATTTTTGTTATTAATAGCTTTATCATCCTTGTATGAAAAGATAATTTTTTTTTTTTGAAGAAATAATAATTTATTGTGAAAGAAATTTGTTGGTCCCAAAATGGTTATAATGAGGTCTAGAGGGGGTGAATAGACCTCTAAACCTTTAAATTTTTTTCTCTCTTTTTGAATAAAACGAGTTCACTTATCAGCAGGGTGAGACGACTAAGCTGATCAGTAGAGTAGACTACTTAGCTGATTTAGCTTATCAATCTTATATAGTCAGAGTTTCAAACAATGATGCAACGGATATGTATGTGTATTTTTCAAACAATATTTTCCACTCAGTTTGAACTTTGAAATCACAAAGAAAGTTTTACCCCAAGTTAGAAATTCCTCAATTTAAAAGATTCTTCTTTTAAAGTATTTACTTAGCTTATGAGATATGCAATGCAAGACAAGTAAGTAAATCATACAAGGAATTTTATAGTGGTTATATAGACACAAAGTCTTTTAGTCCACTCTTCTAAATCACAAATATTTAGGTTCCACTAGAAACACAACGCAAGTACTTGAGCTTTTACAACAAATGATAAGCTTCAAGTCGAACACTCAGTTCCCAAGTAGATCACTTAGAAAAACCTATTCTAAAGCACTCAACAACTATAACACTTAAGCTTTACAATAAATGATAAGCTATAAGTAAGAACTCTCAATTTACTCTTGGAAAATCACACAGATTAATCTTGCTCTTTTCAGTATAGGAAATCACTCAGAAGACCTACACTAAGAAGTTATAGCTCTTCACAAAGATGGAATACACTTCTTCTATTCTCAGTTGAATGTCACTCAGACAGGCAAAAGTTTGATCTTGTTCTTCAACAAAAAGATGTGATCTTGAATTGTGCAAGTCACATTTGAATCTTCAGTTTATCATCTATTTATACTCTCGGATTTGAAATTCTATTTGTTGAAGATAGGCGAAATTACATTTTAATCCTGAGCAACGGTCTTCATTTCTACGATAGCTTTTGCAGACTGTTCTCTGTACCCTCTGCTATACCGATATATACTTTATGTCAGTCGCATTTAATGCACTCAGTTTGTTACCGTTGATGAGCTTACTGACCGACTTCACTTTGTTGATGGGCTGATGATCACTCTGCTGAATCAAGACTGAACACATCTATCTTGACTCGGCTGATGATAAGCAATCTGATCTTCATTGATCTGATATCCCACTTAGTTGATTTGGTCACTTAGCTTTCAGACCGTGACAGAGGTTTACTACGTTTTCTCAGTTCTTAGTTGATGACTTCCTTTTTAACATTTTTAACCATTTAAACCTTTTTGTCATTTTCAAAACCTTCTACTCAATTCTTAACTCAACTTATAAGATCACTTAGCTGTTCTTGAATTGATAACTTCTTCCAACAATTTCACCCTTTTTTATGATGACAAAACCTTCAACTAAGAAAGTCTTCCAAGTCTTTAGTTTTAGTCTTCATACTCGAAGATGGAAACCATTTGATCTGATTCAACTTTCAAAACCAATTTGTGTTACTTTCCCTTTTTGATTTCCTTTCGTTTAAAGGGTTCTTAGTTGCATCACTTTCTTCCCCCTTTTTGTCATCAACGCCAATACTTAGTTGCATTTCTTTCTTCTTCTTCCCCTTTATAAAATTGCAAACTTAATATGCTGAAGACAGGTAGGTGAGTATTTAGCTGTTCGGGGTGGTTAGCTGTTAATAAGCCAACATTCACTAGTCTTCTTTTGCTATTTATCACTCCAGCTAGAATAATTGTTCCCCCTGACTTCAAGACTTGATACTACTTGTCGAAGTGTATATTCTTGAATGTCACTTGGCTGTTAAGTTCCAGTCGGCTAATGAGAAGCAGTCTTCTGATAACTTCATTTGACTTATTGAGAACTGCATCTCTGATCAGGAGTACCGCTAGTGGTACAAGTTTCCCCTGAATTCAAGAGTCCGTAGTCAAATAGTCTGATGAGAGTCAGTCTTGACAAACACTTAGCCGGTTGAATTTCAGTAAGCTGTTTGAGATAAGTCTTATGATATGTTCCCCTCAGCTTATGAATCCAAAGTCAACAAACCCGATTTCAACTCTTGAGAGCTGAAATTCTATTGTTACATGGTTGACTATACCACTTGTTGGTCCACTCTTGTTGATAAGACCACTTGTTGAACTTGTTGAAATTTGCAAGGATAATCAACTCATCTTTTTCATCTCACATGTGCTTCACCTACAAAACAGATGACTGTTTTGGTACCCCTTGTTTACTGGGTCCAACATGGTTAGTATAACCTTTGACATGTGATGATCTAGTGAATTTAGTTTCATCATGAAACAATGCTCATGATTAAAACAGTGGTCATAAGCAAGGTGTGAAGTGCGTGATAAGCATGCATTGTTTAATGAGGATGGCAAACAGTTCAGTGAACATGATCAGCATGATAATATGGATAAACATATTGAATGTCATAACAGTTATTATCATAATATGACTCATATTCTTGCCAATTATTTCATTTTTGCCTCAACTTCTTATCTGATTTATCTAATAACACTCCTATAGATTAAGCAGACTTAAAATTTTGATTTTACTCCTATCAACAGCATCTTTTAGCTTACTCGGCTGATGAGTTTTACTAGTCTATTTAGTCTTAGGTTGCTTACTAGGTTTCCTAACCTTTTGAGCTTCAGTAGGCCTTTTTCTTTTAGCCTCTGATTTCTTTTTAGAGAATGATGCAATTACTTCTTTCAAATTCATTTGTATTTTCTATACGAATTGCATACTCAGCTTTTAGAGTTTCTTTCTCATGGTCAAGTTTTTTTGTAGTCAGCTGATTCTTGAGGTTTTTTTTCAATCTAAAGTTTCAGTGATCTATTTTGCTCTTTTAAGCAGAGTCGTCTCTTCCTTAAACTTGACAAAATGCACCAACAATATTTGAATTTATAATTTAACATTTATTTAGACGATTCAAATAGTGCATTTCATTTACAGTAGAAGTTACATTATATTCATAATCATCAGATTATACAGTAGTTAAGCATAAAGTTTCATGTACTTCTTCAAATTCTTTATCAGATGACTGGTTGTCTGAATAAGATGTGCAGGAGTTTATTAGCTTTGCTGCATCTGCTAATTTTGTTTTGCTCTTAATAAGCTTACTGTCACGCCTTGACATTTTGCTGGGGGCAAAATGGCGCGACATGGAGACCCGATGGACGGGAGCGCAGCTCTGGGGAGCCAGGGATAGGACATACCAACCTAGTCGAAGAAATTGCGGGAACAAGGAACCAAGGGGAGATTCCAACTAGTTGTAATCCATCCATGTAATAATATAAGTATTCATCCAACTCTTGTGTGCTACTTTATCATCTCAACTAACCTCCTTCAAGAAACCTCCTTCGGGACGAGAGTGAGGCTGACTTAGTCAATTCCAACAGAGTGGCGGAAACGATCGCATGGGGCGTTTCGGGGCTAAGTGCCGCACGGGATGCTTTGGGAAAGCTTAATCCCGTGACAGGTGGTATCAGAGCCCGGTTGGGCTGGGTGCTTCTTGATTGTGCTCAAGTGCGAGTTAGGTGTTTGAAGTTGAGACGATGGTTGCGGAAATGGAGTACCACATCGAGACGTTGGAAATACGCGTACGGGAGGTACGTGAGGAGTTCGAGGGAACCACCCGAGAAGTCGATGAAAGGCTGGATCGGTTGTTGACACGGATGGATGAAGTTGTCCAAGCCATGTAAGTAGGCGTCTGGGTGATGCAGTGCGAGATGGCTGAGGTACGGGCCGAGATAGTGGGGGCGCGAACTGAGGTGGCCAGCGTACGGGACGAGCTTCACTTGGATTGAAGAACCTTGGGAAGTCGCGGGGCGACGTTCTCCAGTCAAGGTGGGGGAGAGATGGACCGCGAGGGTGAATCTACCCGTAAATTCATTGACGGAGATGAAGGCCTGGGTGGCCGAGTGTTGCAGGAAAGTGCGGCGCAGGCGGAGCTTGGAGGCCAAGGAGCTCGGGAGGCGAGTGGGGCTTGAGAAGCATTCGGGGTTCGAGAGGCGAGCGGGACTCGGAGGGTGAGTGGGGTTCGGAGGTCGAACGACGCTCGAGGGCAAGCGGGACTCGGAGGGCGAGAACGGCCAGAGAGACAAGTAGGGCTTGGCGTACAGACCAGCTACGTGGAGGATGCGACAAGGCAGCTTGCTGGGGGCAAGTCCGCGGGAAGGAACCTTGGAGAACTTGACAGTGGGGCAAGTCTACGGGCAGAGGTTCTGGAGCGGTTAAATGGCTAAGTCGACATCATAGTGCTTGGGCGAGGGTCGGAGTCTTGCGGAGAAGACAGGGACTAAGCCGAGGGTGCAAGCACGAAGGTGACTGATCGACGAGGGCGTCGATCGAATAGGTGGGGGAGAATGTCACGCCCTGACATTTTGCTGGGGGCAAAATGGCGCGACATGGAGACCTGATGGACGGGAGCGCGGCTCTTGGGGAGACAGGGACGGGACATACCTACCTAGTCGAAGAAATTGCGGGAACAAGAAACCAAGGGGAGATTCCAAGTAGTTGTAATCCATCCATGTAATAATATAAGTATTCATCCAACTCTTGTGTGCTACTTTATCATCTCAACTAACCTCCTTCAAGAAACCTCCTTCGGGACGAGAGTGAGGCTGACTTAGTCAATTCCGACAGAGTGGCGGAAACGATCGCATGGGGCGTTTCGGGGCTAAGTACCGCACGGGATGCTTTGGGAAAGCTTAACCCCGTGACAGGTGGTATCAGAGCCCGGTTGGGCTGGGTGCTTCTTGATTGTGCTCAAGTGCGAGTTAGGTGTTTGAAGTTGAGACGATGGTTGCGGAAATGGAGTACCACATCGAGACGTTGGAAATACGCGTACGGGAGGTACGTGAGGAGTTCGAGGGAACCATCCGAGAAGTCGATGAAAGGCTGGATCGGTTGTTGACACGGATGGATGAAGTTGTCCAAGCCATGTAAGTAGGCGTCTGGGTGATGCAGTGCGAGATGGCTGAGGTACGGGCCGAGATAGTGGGGGCGCGAACTGAGGTGGCCAGCGTACGGGACGAGCTTCACTTGGATCGAAGAACCTTGGGAAGTCGCGGGGCGACGTTCTCCAATCAAGGTGGGGGGGAGATGGACCGCGAGGGTGAATCTTCCCGTGAATTCATTGACGGAGATGAAGGCCTGGGTGGCCGAGTGTTGCAGGAAAGTGCGGCGCAGGCGGAGCTTGGAGGCCAAGGGGTTCGACAGGCGAGTGGGGCTTGAGAAGCGTTCGGGGTTCGAGAGGCTAGCGGGACTCGGAGGGTGAGTGGGGTTCGGAGGTCGAATGGTGCTCGAGGGCAAGCGGGACTCGGAGGGCGAGAACGGCCAGAGAGACAAGTAGGGCTTGGCGTACAGACCAGCTACGTGGAGGATGCGACAAGGTAGCTTGCTGGGGGCAAGTCCGCGGGAAGGAACCTTGGAGAACTTGACAGTGGGGCAAGTCTACGGGCAGAGGTTCTGGAGCGGTTAAATGGCTAAGTCGACATCATAGTGCTTGGGCGAGGGTCGGAGTCTTGCGGAGAAGACAGGGACTAAGCCGAGGGTGCAAGCACGAAGGTGACTGATCGACGAGGGCGTCGATCGAATAGGTGGGGGAGAATGTCACGCCCTGACATTTTGCTGGGGGCAAAATGGCGCGACATGGAGACCCGATGGATGGGAGCGCGGCTCTGGGGGAGCCAGGGACGGGACATACCTACCTAGTCGAAGAAATTGCGGGAACAAGAAACCAAGGGGAGATTCCAAGTAGTTGTAATCTATCCATGTAATAATATAAGTATTCATCCAACTCTTGTGTGCTACTTTATCATCTCATCTAACCTCCTTCAAGACACCTCCTTCGGGACGAGAATGAGGCTGACTTAGCCAATTCCGAAAGAGTGGCGGAAACGATCGCAAGGGGCATTTCGGGGCTAAGTGCCGCACGGGATGCTTTGGGAAAGCTTAACCTCGTGACATTACGCTCCTTTTTGGCACGCTTTTCCTTTTCAGCAAATTTCTCAGATAATGAGAGTAGATGATCTTTGATCAAGAGTCCATACTTTTGTCATTGTTGTCTCTAAGTTTTGCTTTTGAGGAATCCCTGTTTTCCTGAAAATGATCAGAAGAGGATGAAATATCATTTTCATATTTTAATTTTATTTTCTTTTTATACAACTTGTTGAAGTCATTCAGAAGAAGGGTAACGTCGTCAGCAGTGTATGTTTTTTCTAAATTTAGCAGGGTTTTCTCTTTTGACTTGTTTGCTGATTTTCTTGACTTGTCTGACGCGATAAGAGCAGCAGTAGGGTCTAAATTGGCTGACACATCTAATCCCTTTTTTGGCATCTTAAACTCATACGCTTTGAGGGATGAGAATGGTTCGGAAAGAGAAATATTCTCTAAATCCCTTGATTCTTCCATGGCTGTCACTTTCATGTTGAATTAGGTGTGAGAACCTTCATGGTGATCTCCTTGTTTGAAAATTCTTTACCAATTCTTAGAACTTCGTTCAGAGTTTTGGTAAATTTGGTATCCATTTGATCAATCGTTTCACCAGACTTCATTTTGAAATTTTCAAACTCCTTAAGAGCCATACTGAGCTTTTGTTCTTTTATAGCGTCGTTTCCTTCGCTTAGCTCACAAACTTTGTCCCCACATCTCCTTAGTTGTTTTGAGATGTTTGATCTTCTGAAATCTGTCTTCATCTAGAGCTTTGAACATGATGAACTTAGCCATTTTGTCAAGATTTACTAACTTGATTTATTCGGGTGTCAGCTCATCCAGCTCTTTGTCAACAGTCTGATCAGGCTGGTCAGTAGCCTTCACTGTCTTCTTAAATCTGAATGGTCCTTTTGTAATATATGTAAACATGTTGTCATTGTAAGCAGCAAGAAGGATTTCCATTCTGATTTTTCAATCTTCAAAGTCCATATGGCCGATGAGAGGAACATTGCTTATGCACTCCATTTTCAAAATATTTTGATTTTTCAAAATATGCTCTTTTTGAAAAATTTGAAAAACACATTCCGGATCAAGCTCGTTGATAAAGCAAATGATTCAAGTGAACCACCCGCTTTGATACCACTTGTTGGTCCCAAAATGGTTATAATGAGGTCTACAGAGGGGAGGGGGGTTGGTGTTGAATAGACCTCTGAATCCTTTAAAATATTTTCTCTTTTTGAATAAGACGAGTTCACTTATCAGCAGGGTGAGACGACTAAACTGATTTTGCACTAAGCTGATCAGTAGAGTAGACTACTTAGCTGATTTAGCTTATCAATCTTATATAGTCAGAGTTTCAAACAATGATGCAGCGGATATGTATGTGTATTTTTCAAACAATGTTTTCCACTAAGTTTGAACTTTGAAATCACAAAGAAAGTTTTACCCCAAGTTAGAAATTCCTCAATTTAAAAGATTCTTCTTTTAAAGTATTTACGTACCTTATGGGATATGCAATGCACGACAAGTAAGTAAATCACACAAAGAATTTTATAGTGGTTATATAGACACAAAGTCTTTTAGTCCACTCTTCTAAATCACACAGACTTAGGTTCCACTAGAAATACAAAGTAACTAGTACTTGAGCTTTTACAACAAATGATAAGCCTCAAGTCGAACACTCATTTCCAAGGTAGATCACTTCGAAAAACCTATTCTAAAGCACTCAGCAACTAGAACACTTAAGCTTTACAACAAATAATAAGCTATAAGTAAGAACTATCAGTTCACTATTGAAAAATCACACAGATTAACCTTGCTCTTTTCAGTATAGGAAATCACTCAGAAGGCCTACAATAAGAAGTTATATCTTTTCACAAAGATGGATATACACTCCTTCTATTCTCTTCTCAGTTGAATGTCACTCAGACAGACAAGAGTTCGATCTTGTTCTTCAACAAAAAGCTTCGTCAACATGTGACTTTGCTTGTGATCAGATGACTCAACTGATGGATTCTTGCTCTAAAGATGTGATCTTGAATTGTGCAAGTCTCATTTGAATCTTCAGTTTATTATCTATTTATACTCTCGGATTTAAAATTGTTGGGCACCCAAACTGTGTGTGCGGGTGACAGCAATTGTCCAGTGGCACCCAAACTGAGTGTCCGAGTGGCACCCAAACTAAGTGTGCGGATGGAGTCACAATCGAATATCGTGGGCGCTTGAATGAATGCACTATAAGGGAAGGGTATGCGCATTTCCTAACACCAATTGGTTTTGGGGCAACTGGTAGCGCCTGAGGTCCTACAAGTGGTATCAGAGACAAGGTCACGTGTTCGATTCCCAGCTGGAGCAATTGCTGAGGGGGAGATTGTTGGGCACCCAAACTGTGTGTGTGGGTGACAACAATTGTCCAGTAGCACCCAAACTGAGTGTGCGGGTGGCACCCAAACTGAGTGTGCGGGTAGAGTAACAATCGAATATCGTGGGCGCTTGAATGAATGCACTATAAGGGAAGGGTATGCGCATTTCCTAACACCAATTGGTTTGGGGCAACTGGTAGCGCCTGAGGTCCTACAAAAATTCTGCCCGTTGAATATAGGCGAAATTACATTTTAATCCTGAGCAACGGTCTTCATTTCTACGGCAGCTTTTGCAGACTGTTCTCTGTACACTCTGCTGTACGGATATCTACTTTATGTCAGTCGCATTTAATGCACTCAGCTTGCTACCGTTGATGAGCTTACTGACCGACTTCACTTTGCTGATGGGATTACTCTGCTGATGATCACTCTGTTGAATGATCACTCTGCTGATGGCTACTCTGCTGATTCAAGACTGAACACATCTATCTTGACTCGGCTGTTGATAACCAATCTAATCTTCACTGATCTGATATCCCACTTAGCTGATTTGGTCACTTAGCTTCCAGACCGTGAGAGAGGTTTACTAAGCTTTTTCAGTTCTTAGTTGATGACTTCCTTTTTAACCTTTTAACCATTTTAACCTTTTTGTCATCTTTAAAACCTTCTACTCAATTCTTAATTCAACTTATAAGATCACTTAGCTGTTCTTGAGTTAATAACTTCTTCCAACAAAATTGCATTTTTAATTCTAAAGGATTGACCCTATCATTCGTGTTAATTGTTCAAAATTCTACTTATTTTTTACCTCATTGCATCATGTGAGATCAAAAAGCAAAATCCAGACAATCGTATAACATAAAAAATGCTACATATAGAATATTTTATGAGACCTCGAGGGTAAAATATTATGACCAATTAATTAAAAATGTAATTTTATGAGTGCATGACCAAAAACAAAAAATTATGTGTACAAAACTTGATACCAAAAGTACAATTTTGTGGACACTACTAGAAAAATAGAAAATTCCCATCGAAATTCCCACCGATTTTGGGAAAAATCGGTCGAAAATTCAATATTCCCACCGAAATTCCAACGGCAAAAATCGGTTGGAATTTTTGAAAACAAAAAAAAAAAGAAATATAATTCAATACGAAATTTCCCCACTAAAAGCCCTAAATTATAATTCAACCCCACATCAATACCAAAATCTAATTCAATTTTCAAGCACACTCAACAAATTTAAAACACAATATAATTAATAACAAAATCTAAAAATTTCTACTAACAATTTATACTAATTTCAACCACTCTATAATAACAAAATCTAATAATTTATACTAATTTTAAACACACTATAATAACAAAATCTAATAATTTATACTAATTTTAAACACACTATAACAACAAAGTCTAATAATTTCTACTAACAAAATTTAAATCTATAACACTCAACAATTTATACTACTAATAAATCAAAATAGTATATATATACCTTGAAGAAGAAGAAGAAGAAGAAGGGAGAAAGGAGGTGGTCAACCGGAAGTGCTGCAACGACGGTGGTGGTGGTCCGTCGGAAGATTGGACGGTGATGGTGGCCGGAAGAAGAGGGGAGGGAGTTGGAGGGTGGTGGTGGAGCGAGGGTAGAGGAGGGATTTTTTTTCCTTGAGCAACTAATTTTTTTTTTCTTATAGAGGGTTATTCCCACCGATTTCAAAATCGGTGGGAAATTTTTAAAAATTCCCACCGATTTTAGAATCGGTGGGATTTTTTTTTTTTAGAATTATTGATATTTATAAAAATTCCCACCGATTTTCAAATTGGTGGGAATTTCTTTTATTTATAAAAATTCCCCCCAGTTTTCAATTTTTTCAGTTCTTTTAGAAACATTATTCCCGCCGATTTTGAATCAGTGGGAATATTTGAAAAAATTCCCACCAATTTTCAAATCGGTGGGAATTATTTTTTTTTAATTTTTTTAATTTGAAAAAATTCCCACCGATTTCTAATCGGTGGGAATATAGCACTTATTATTTTATTTTTATTTTTTTAATATGAAAAAATTCCTACCGATCATAGATCGGTGGGAATTTTGCATTTATTAATTATTTTTATAAAAAAAATTCGACGGAATTTGTAAATCGGTCGGAATTTATCCGGTTAATTCCCACCGATTTAAAATCGGTCGGAATTCTTACAAAAAATTCCCACCGACATCATTTTCGGTCGGAATTCATTAAAATTCCCACCGATTTTTGTTCGGTTGGAATTTTTTGGTGGGAATTTTTATTTTTTCTAGTAGTGGGAATACAGAAGCAAAGGTGCTTAGATCCAAATATTGTCGAAAAAAACATGCAATTTTGCCATTTATAGTCATAGTTAAAAGATAATTGACAGATAAATATGGAGCTGGTCTTGTATCGAAGGCAGGGGCGGATCCAGGATTTTTGGTCAGGGGGGGCTAAACTTATACAAAAAAAAATAAAAATCTATCAAACAGTTAAAATTAAAGTTTATATTATTCACGAGAAAATATATGACGCAATACAAAAATGGGGAGGTGGAGTTTGACAAAAATAAACCCCACGAGATATTTTAATTACATATGATACCCCGTTATAGTCCCAAAAGAACCCAAAATATATACATATTTACTTTAATAATTGACCACGACGGTTTTTCATCTTTTGAAATCGGTCCATGATAGCATCGTTTGAAATACTACTAAATATGTCTCTCTCTATAAAGACAACTAAACTATCATTTAGCCATTGATCGCCCATTCGGTTACGAAGTCGATTCTTTACTATCTTCATAGCCGAAAAAGCACTCTCCACTGATGCAGTTGCAACGGGCAGAAAAGCGCCAATGTCACAAGTTTGTAAACCATCGAGAATGCGACATGTCTTTTAGTTGCAACCATCTTCTTAGCAAGATCACCAATCCCTTTCAATCTAGAAAAATCATCACTTGATCGAACATCCCTAATATAATATTCAAGTTGATTGGGAAGGGCCGAGAGCTCAACAAAAGAGAAGTCATTTGGATAAAGTTCGGCAAGACGAACAAGTTTTCTTTTGTCAAAAGCCTCAAAGTGATTGGATGGGTTTAAGCATGCTACACAAAGAAGCAACTCCGTGTTTACTTTATTGAAACGGTTGTTCAACTCTTGCAATTGTCTATCTATCACCGAATTGAATCTCTCAACTTTGTAATGATGCTCGATAGTCACTTGTTCAATCCTACGCCTTGGCCTCCCATATGGAACATAGACATTACTCATTGAAGGAATTTCAATTTCATGCTTAGAACAAAAAGAAATAACTTCCTCCAACAAAGATCCCCATCCATCATCTCTTGTCTCTTGAAGACGATCCTTAGATAATTTGACTAATCTCATAGCATTCACTATATCTTGATCTTTTCTTTGTAAAGCTTGAGACAAGTCATTAGTGATGCCCAATACCAACTTCATCAAATGTAAATTGAAGACAAAGGAAAATGATTGAAGTATTATCAATAGATTGCTTGCTTCCCCATTCTTATCGGTGCACTCCTCAACTATGAAGCCAAGAATGTAAATCACGGAAGAGAACATGTGAACACTCATCAAAGTACCATAATGTGATCCCCAACGTGTGTCACTTGCACGAATGAGAGTTCTCTCTTTGTTGAGACCTTGATCACTTTCAATTTCATTATTTGATAAAGCCTCGACTACTTCGTATTGCTTGTCAAGAAGAAAAATTGGGCTTTTCAATGGGGCTTAGAAATTGGGTATAATGAGTTATTATTAGAGTGGGTTGTGTGATATTAAAATTATATTTGGGCTGAAAATTGCATATTGGGCTAATTTATTTATTTATTTATTTTTTTTGTTCAAAAAAAAAATACACCCACTACTATACTAAAAAAAAAAAAAAAAAAAATTCCAGGGGGGGCTATAGCCCACCCTTGCCCCTGTGTGCGTCCGCCTCTGATCGAAGGTATAGCTTTTAATAGGGGTGAAAATCGAACCGAGTTGCTCGCGCTCGACTCGGACTCGTCTACTGAAAAACTCGTTCGTGTTTGTTTGTTTCGTTACCGAGCCGAGCTTGAACAAAAAGTGAAGTTCGCCGGAAATCTCTAGCTGAGTACGCTCGGTATGTTCATGAACCCAAAAACGTTGCATTTTCTTATATTTTTTCATCCGAAAATCCGTAGAAGGTAACTCCATTCATGAGTGAGTTTTACTTTTCAATGGAGGTTTGATGTTTCGTTCAGGGAAAAGAGGAAAAGGGCCATAAATTAAAATATGGCTTATTGGGAATAAAGATTTGAAAACATTTTAATATTATAATTCAATGTACTTATCTTACTTTTCGGATTTTACTTTTGTAGGATTTGGTTACACTTCACAGAGTCTGCACTCGTCCTATTATAGTCCACCTGAAAAATAATTTTTGACAGCTCGTATGTTCGAGTCGAGCTAAGTAGTTAACGATTGTAATATCCATGTCACGAGCCGAGTCTAAAAATTAAATATCTAAATGGCTTCGAGCTCGACCTGAGTCCGAACCAAAGCATAGTTTTTCGAGCCAAATCTGAACAACACTTTGTCCGATTTGTTTGAGCTCGATTTCACTCCTAGCTTTTAACAACATTTATCTCTATTGATAAATAAAACAGGTCGACTTGTTAAGAATTGACAATTAATCCGCCAAATTTATTCACTAATACAAAATAATATTATTGATGAGGGCTATTTTTACACATATAACCGAACAGGGTTTCCCGAGGAGAATCAAGATCGATCCGACCCGTGTAGACAGCAAGATCGGCTCGACCTACCAAAATGTATCTGATCGACCTAATGTCCGATTCAGAAGACTTATTGGGCCATGCGGTACTCCCAGGCCATGCAGGATTCCTAGGCTTAATAGGACTCCTAGCTCTGTTAGGACATGATGTATATTATAAATAGTGAATCTTACAATGTATGAAAGATCCTGAATTTAACCTATCAATAATACTACACTTATTTCGCCTCCAATATACTTGTTTTTACGTGATTATATTGTTCTTGAGTTGCGCCATCCTGAGTACTTTAGCCAAACCCCAAATATAAAGTTGTTCTCTTAATAATTTACTGAGTTTAACCTAAAGACGAATTCAGGCTAAATCAGTTGGCGCCCACCGTGGGGCAGGTTAATTACTCGATCGAATATGGTCAATCCAAGAAGAAGCACACGTAATACAGAAAGAAGCACAACTTCTCAGCATCCACGTGCTGTAGAAACTCTGCCCGAAAATTCCAAAGAATCAACGCTAATAACATGCCGCCTCCCACAGAACATCAAAATTTAGATCGAGCAGAGGGACATATTACTTCAAACATCAACAACAACCATAATAATGAAGGACATCAAACTCCTAGCAGAAGAAGGGCTCCGAACTCACCTGTTCGATCCGTCCTCACCTGTTAGATCCGTCCTCACCTGTTCGATCCGTCCCTCTTCCCCCGTTACCGGCCGATCAAGAGAAGCTAATGCAGATAGCTCAACTCGTGAATTCATTATGTGCTGGGATCGCACATGCACCTGGACCAGAAAATAATGGTCCAGATGTGGCCCCAATTCCGCTAACCAGACTGGTAAACAATATCAGGCGAACTCGAGGAGACAACGACCTAGTTTCGGCCGAAGCTGAAAGCCCAGATGGGGACCAGCGATCTCATATATCCCCACCAAACGTCGCTAAAAGACATCCTGGTCGAAGAGATAATCAGGCAAGAGCTAATGCTCGTCCTGAGCATTATCTATCAAGAGAAAAGACGGTCGTCCCGATAGACGAGGAGGAGGAGCCCCGAATCATCGATCGACGAACAAAAAAAAGATTCTCTGAAAGAGACATTGAAAGAATGGTAGAGGAGCGAGTGGAACAAAGGCTTTTGACTTTGAGACAACCTTGGCCTCGTTCCCGAGAAATCCAGGACAGTATAGCCACCTGTTCCCCATTCTGCCCAGAAATTAGATAGGCACAGGCTTCAGGGCCTTTACCTGCTCGACTCCCCAGATACGATGGAACAGGCGATCCGAATGATTATATTTTTAGTTTCACAAACATAATGAACTTATACGCTCATTCAGCAGAATATACGGCGAAATTAATGATCATAACCTTCGAGGGATTTGCACTGGATTGGTTCGGAAAACAACCGCCCAACTCGATATTTAGTTTTAGAGAGCTATGCAACAAACTAGAACAACAGTTTGCCAGTCAGAAAAGACAAAAGCTCCCCATGAGCTATCTGGGAACCATTATCCAACAAGAAGGGGAATCTCTAAGAACTTGGTTAGCAAGATTCAATGTCGAACTGTTGAAGATCGACTCCCCTAATATCGATTATATCATATCTATTCTATTCGACTTGACAAATATCTAAGTCGGAAACAGCCAAGAACCTTCGCAGAAATCATGACGCTGGCCTCCAAGTATATGACTCAGGAAGAGATGAATTCATTCAAAGACAAAAATAAGAATAAAGCATCAACTTCAGGATCAAGGAAACCTGAAAAACCCCCGATGCAAAGAATCACGGATTACGATCGATTTTCCCGAAGGGGAAACGTATTCCAAAGGTTTGAATATAGCGGGAGTAACCCTGAGAAAAGACCTAATGTCTACCTCAGGCCTCGATCTCCAGAGAGAAATATTAGAGATCGGGTGAGCTATGTGGAGTATACCAAACTAAACGCCCCAAGAGAGGATATTCTCGTGATTCTGGAAAGAAGTAATCTTATTCCCCCAGCAAAAAGAATCACGCAGGCAAAACCAGGGGCAAAGAACTACGATCTATTTTGTAGGTACCATCGAGCTCATGGTCATAGGACCGAGGATTGCTATCACTTAAAACAGGAGATTGAGAATTTAATTCAACAAGGCTAGTTGAACGAATTTGTGGATAGAACAGGCCGAAATAGACAAAGGACGAGGAGTCCGAGAAGGAGGGAAGGGAGCAGAAGCCCTCGCGAAAGATCTCCTAGCAACCATGTACCACGTAGGAATGATCTCGATAACGACCATGTCAACGGTACAATACATGTAATCTCTGGTGGTCCTGCTGGGGGTGATAGTCGAAATGCAAGACGAAAAACCGCTCGATCCCTAGAAAAAGGGATTATCGTTCCTAAGGAAGTTTGGGCACTTGAGAATAAAAGTTCTGATAAACAGATAATCAGTTTCGATGAGAGTGAAGTCCCAAGAAATTTGAATTGGGACATCAACGAGGACCACCCTGATTTTCCTATGGTTGTCTCATTAAGAATTTTCGACTTTAACGTCAAAAGAATTCTGATCGACAACGGGAGCTCGGCTAACATAATAGCCATCGAAGCTTTGAATCAAATGAACCTGAGAAAGATAACTCTTCAAAGAGTAGCTACGCCATTAATAGGATTTGGAGGATCGGAAATAGTTCCGGCCGGAACCATAAATTTAAGTGTAACCCTTGGGAGCAAACCTCATCGAGTGGTAAAAATGATAAAGTTCTTGGTGGTGGAGACACCGTTTGCCTACAACGCCATCTTAGGCAGACCAGCATTAAACCAATTCCGAGCAGTCGTTTCAACCTATCACCAGAAGATAAAATTCCCGACGGTATCTGGGGTCGGTGAAATAGTTAACGATCACTGTATGGCATGGGATTGTTATAATACGACACTATCTTTAAAAAGGAATGTCGATCCATTAACGCCATCAAAAAGAAAAACTGTAGGATCTTCAGTTGAAAGATCTCAAGAGCCAGAATTGCCTAATACGGAAAGGATCGATAAAAAGGGGAAAGAACCTATAGATTTGACTTTGCGAGCACCAGAGCATAAAGAAGTCAAACTTATCGAGAATGATCCAACCAAAATAACCAGAATTGGAACTGAATTGTCTCCGCAAGGAGAAATCATGTTGATCAACTTCTTAAGGAAAAATATAGATGTGTTTGCTTGGAGCTCGGAGGACATAGTGGGAATTGATCCTAGAATAATAACCCACTCTTTGAAAATTGATCCGAGCGCAAAACCGGTGAGGCAGAAGAAAAGGAATCACGGCCCTGTGAAAGACAAAATAATAAAAGCGGAGGTCGAGAGGCTTTTAATGTCTAAACAGATAAGAGAAATACACTTTACTGAATGGATGTGCAATGTCGTACTTGTCTCAAAGGGTGACAAGAAGGATAACAAATGGAGGATGTGTAACAATTTTACGGACTTAAATAAATTATGTCCGAGAGATCCTTACCCACTCCCAAGGATCGATCTGTTGGTCGACTCGACAGCTGGTTTCGCGATCTTCAGTATGATGGATGCTTTCCAAGGTTTCTACCAAATTTTCATGGACGAAAAAGATCAAGAAAAAACTGCCTTCATTACTGAACAGGGAGTATATTGTTTTGTAGTGATGCCGTTCGGACTAAGAAATGCTGGAGCGACATATCAACGGTTGGTGAATTTGATGTTTAAAGATTTGATCGGAGAAGTAATGGAGGTGTATGTCGATGATATGTTGGTCAAAAGCATGAGCGAAGAAGACCACATTCAGCACCTTGATCACTGATTTAAAATTTAAGGAAGTATGGAATGAAACTCAACCCCTTAAAATGTACCTTTGGGGTAAGGTCTGGGAAGTTCTTAGGTTACCTTGTTCACGAAAGAGGCATCGAGGCAAATCCAGAGAAAATACGTGCTATCACAGAAATGAAGCCTCCCAGAAATATTACCCAAGTGCAAAGCTTGGTTGGGAAAATTGTTGCCCTCAACAGATTCATTTCAAGGTCGGCAGATAAGAGTCTGCCATTTTTTCAAACTTTGAGAAAAGCTAAGACCTTCGAATGGACAGAAGCTTGTGATCACTCTTCGATCAACTGAAAGAATACTTGACCTCACCGCCACTACTCGCCAAACCTACAGAAGGGCAGCCTCTTTACATATACATCGCTATCTCCGAGGCAGCAGTAAGCTCGGTTATGGTAAAAATTGAGGGCTCGGAACACAAGCCAGTCTATTATTTGAGTAAATTACTACAAGGGGCTGAAAAGAACTATTTGGAAATTGAAAAATTTGCTTTGGCTTTGGTGACCTCGGCATGAAAATTACGACCATACTTCCAAACATATAAAATCATCGTACTTACCAATCAACCTTTGAGGCAAATCTTATCAAAACCTGAAACCTCAGGAAGGTTAATTAAATGGGCTGTAGAGCTGGGACAATACGAGATCGAATATCAACCATGAACTGCAATCAAAGCTCAAGTACTTGCTGACTTCCTCCTAGAAACTCCAATTCAGTCAGAGACAAGCTCTGAAATAACATCTGCTAGTGATAATAACGTTTTGATCGTCAATAACCTAGCATGGCTAATGCACGTCGATGGTGCGTCAAGCAGAGATGGCGGAGGTGCAGGAATTAATTTCCAAGGACCAAACGGCGAGGATATGAATTATGCCATCACTTTAGACTTCATGGTAACCAACAACGAAGCGGAATATGAGGCTCTGATTGCGGGAATGGAGATGGTTGTACAAGCCAACATAAAGGTTTTAAATGTCTTAACGGATTCCGAGCTGATTCAGAGACAAATTAATGGAATGTATGAGGCAAAGGAATACAACATGATAAAATCCTTGGCAAAAGTAAAAGATTTGACCGAAAAGTTTGATAAGTTTGATATTCAAAACATCCCACGAGAAGAGAATTGATGGGCTGATCAACTATCTAGATTCACAGGAACGAGGGATGGTAAGTCTAAAAGAGTGATCACCTGGTTAATCTCCAAGACACCGTCCATTGATCTCGATATTGTTCCTGTGGTCAAAGTAATGGACATCGAATTAGCTGCAGACAGCTGGATGACTGCGATAATCGCTTATTTGAGGGATGGGTCACTCCCCAGCAGTAAAAATGAAGCTAGAAGAATAAGGTATCGAGCACCTAGATATGCCATAGTAGAGGGAAAACTCTATAGACGATCCGTCTCTGGAATCCTATTAAAATGCATTCCCGAGCACCAGGTCCAAAACATCCTCAGCAGTATCCACGAAGGAGAAGCGGGAAATCACAGTGGAGCTCGAGCACTCACACTAAAATGTTTGAGAACTAGGTACTATTGGCCAACGATGTACGCTGATGCGCAAAATTTTGTAAAACATTGTCATTATTGCCAAGTACACTCGACCATAATACATCAACCAGCAGAGACAATGCACCCAATCCCGATCTGTTGGCCTTTTGACTAGTGGGGTATTGATATAGTGGGACCGTTCCCAATAGCCAGATCAAAAAAGAGTTATGTCCTCGTCGCTGTCGAGTATTTCAGCAAATGGATTGAGTGTATAGCTCTAGCTCGAATAACACAGTTCCAGGTCATAAATTTTCTTTGGAAAAATATAGTCTGTCGTTTCGGAATCCCGAGGGTTTTTATTTCTGACAATGGGACCCAATTTGCTGGAAAACAAGTTCAAGAATGGTGCTCAAAGTTTAGGATACAACAAAACTTCACATCCGTTGGACATCCTCGAGCAAATGGGCAGACTGAAGTAGCAAATCGGGAAATTATCAGATCCCTGGAGAAAAGGCTGGACGAAGCTAAAGGAAAATGGTTGGACGAGCTCCCAGGTGTCATTTGGGCTAACAGAACTACAGTAAAAGCCTCTACCGGTGAAACACCGTTTAGCCTAGTCTATGGGTCGGAGGCTGTTATCCCAGTTGAGGCGCTGGTCCCCAGCCCCAGAATTGAATTATACGATGAAGAATCAAATGATCAACTAAGAAAGGACGACATCGATTTAAGTGAGACCTTAAGGGAAAAAGCTAGTCTTCGTTTAGAAGCAGCTAAATCCAGCATGGAAAAAGCCTACAACCAAAGAGTAAGAATACGATCCTTCAAAGAAGGTGATTTGGTACTTAAGAAGGTCGAGGTGTCGAAGCATGTGGGTAAATTACAGCAAAATTGGGAAGGTCCATACGTGGTGACGGCGGTCGGAAAAAAGGGATCGTATAAAATAGCCCATATGGATGGAACTCCACTTCCTCGAACATGGAATGCAGTAAATCTCAGAAGATATTATGGTCGTTGATTTCAAAAAAAAGAAGTTTTTGGAAATTAGACAGGATTTTACAAGAAATTAGTTTTTCATTTTTACTATGTTTTGTTATTTTCCTTTCAAGCATCAAATATAATAAAAGCTTTTGCTTATTTCTCCATATGTTACGCTCAAAAGGCAATTGTCAACGAATGATCTACAAAGGTAAAAACCAAAATTGGTAAAAAACCTAAGTACAATAAATCTCTGAGTAAAACCGATTGGATGGGTATAAACTCATCGATCTCCTAACGAATGATCTACAAAGGTTAAAACCAAAATTGGTAAAAAACCTAAGTACAATAAATCTTTGAGTAAAACCGACTGGATCGGTATAAACTCATCGATCTCCTAACGAATGATCTACAAAGGTTAAAACCAAAATTGGTAAAAAACCTAAGTACAATAAATCTTTGAGTAAAACCGACTGGATCGGTATAAACTCATCGATCTCCTAACGAATGATCTACAAAGGTTAAAACCAAAATTGGAAAAAAACCTAAGTACAATAAATCTTTGAGTAAAACCGACTGGATCGGTATAAACTCATCGATCTCCTAACGAATGATCTACAAAGGTTAAAACCAAAATTGGTAAAAAACCTAAGTACAATAAATCTTTGAGTAAAACCGACTGGATCGGTATAAACTCATCGATCTCCTAACGAATGATCTACAAAGGTTAAAACCAAAATTGGAAAAAAACCTAAGTACAATAAATCTTTGAGTAAAACCGATTGGTTTAAACTTATCGATCTCCTAACGAATGATCTACAAAGGTTAAAACCAAAATTGGAAAAAAAAACCTAAGTACAATAAATCTTTGAGTAAAACCGATTGGGTCGGTGTAAACTCATCGATCTCCTAACGAATGATCTACAAAGGTTAAAAACCAGAGTTGGTAAAAAACCTAAGTGCAATAAATCTTTGAGTAAAACCGATTGGGCCGGTGTAAACTCATCGATCTCCTAACGAACGATCTACATAGGCACAACAGTTGCTAAATGAAATAAAACAAAAGAGCAAAACCGATTGGGTCGGTAATAACTCATCATACAATTAGTATACAACCTACGAATAATTTGTCAGCTGATATAAATGCAAAATTTTTATTACTGATAAAGACATACATAGGAAAGCTACACAAATTTTCCTAACTAATTGACGGCAAACTCTATTACATGATAAAGAAAGAAGCTAACGAAGGGTGTTTTAATTTTCGTCTATCTCCATGATTTTCTCAGCATCCTTGCTACCAGCTAAAACCGGTCGACGAAGACAACCGCTTTTCAGTTTCGTGATTACGACCACAAAGCTTTGGAATCAGAGAGAGCTTTGAGAGATCATAATGTTACGACGGTCGATGGTGGTCAGCATTCTTGGATCATACCTTCTCGTTTTAATGAACTGACCAGCTTTCCACAGACCACGTAACTGATAGATCGGAACCCCACAACACCGACCTTTACCTACTCACGTGGGTTGGTCGGTGCATGGTTGGCATTCCGATCCATTCCCCTTATTAGGGGTCGGAGATTTCATGGTTTTTGAGAAATCTCCATTTTCCGATTCCGCCCATACCAAGTCGACGTGATACATTTGTTGGATTCTCGAGTTAGGCGGACGACCACCATTTTGAGAACAGAATGAGTACATTGTTTCAAAGATTTAACTTTTAAGGGTAAATGAATGAAAGGTAAAGGATTCCTTTTATAGACAGGAGGGTAAAAATCCAACGGTGAAACTCACATCAAATCAACGGCAGAGACGTGATATCGGGAATTACGTTACATAGTCATAACTACAACCCTTGAATATAGAACTTGAATTAAATGTACTATTGAGTTGGTCAATAAAAGTCATATATTAGATCGATGAGGACGGTACAAAAGCTACCATAGAAACTAATATTACATACCAAATATTCCTATCTGAACAGGAAACATCGATCGATACTCTAACGATTATACCTACAAAGAAGGAATTTATCTTAAAACACTTTAAAGCTTCCTCGGAACGATCATCTTTTCTTCTACTTTGAGAACAGTGACGAGAAACTAATGTTCAGGCATTCTTCTTAGAGTCGACGTCTGTCGATCATCGAGGGAAGAATACGTGCTTTCTCAACTCGACCACCTCGAAAAAGTTGATGCTTCTTCTTTACAAAGTAAAATAGGGATCAGAAGGATCTCATGCATGGCATCGTCGACCTGTTAGAAACAAGTTGATTTCGATAAACCAAGAATCCTGCTTTCCTCTGATGTCGACCTCTATCATATGGCGTACTTTATGGTCGACTAATCCCCAGTTATGAGATTCGCCCGACCATCACCATATAAGATGGAGATCTCATTTTTCCAATTCCTCCCGTACCAAGTCAAGAATTCTTCATTTGATAAGGTAACACATTTTGGTGGTCGACAATGCTTATAACAATAAAAATTCTCTTTGAACAAATTCATTTATGAGAAATGGGGAAGCATGGAATGACCCTCTTTATAGGCAGGGGGTAAGGGATCCAATGGTGTTGCATTGAGATCCTATCAGCGGTCCAGATTAAATACGTTAACAAGTTGATTCACAGCGTCGAATATAACTCGATTATTACTATAGAATCAAAAATGAAAGACCACAGATGAACATGTCAAAAGTAACTGATTTTATTGAAATTTTTGAAGATCATTACATTTGACAAACTACAGTCGATCAAAACATGCAAGTACATTCATTCTTGAAATCTAACTATAGTTGTTACAAACACTAGCCTACTACGCTGCTCCTCGAAATGATCTGCTCCTCCAATCCGACGCACTCCTTATTCTTGGACTCTTATCACTGCATTAATGAAGATCGGCAAATATACTTCATCAGACCTTAACGAAGTATCCTCCTTGGTCGGAGGATGTCCTGATGGAAGATTGCAAAGTATCCGCCTGAGTCGAAGGATAGCTCATCCAACTCATACAAAGTAGCCTCCTTGGTCGAAGAGCATACCTGACACAAGGGATACCATCATTTTAATGAACTAACCAGCTCTCGCCTCTCATGAAATCATCGGGTCGATATCTCCACCATAGTCGACATGCCATAAATACCAAATTGAAATATGATGAGGGGTATTTCGCATACGCCACTTTAGGAAATACTTTCTGCTCGAGCTCGGCCTCAATCCCGACCAGAATGGTATTCTCCGACCATAAGAACCTGGTTTTCCGATCAAGCCCGGTTGATAGCTCTAGATCAAGTATTCCGACCTACTTCCCGATTTACTCGTCTCCTCGAATTACTGTGGGGCCGACCTACTGCTTTATACAGCTGACCGAGAGGTGTTCTCCTACGGATGGTCTAGCTAGCTCATTACTGTTCCTATAAATACGCGGCGCATTTATGACATCAGGGGGACGACTTCCAAGATATTCCTTCTGCTCGGACCTATCGTTCGGATTAGGAACTAGCTTGTATTCTCATTGTATTTAGTCTTTCTAGTAGTACGGCATCCCGTAATGCTCGGGTAGACCCGCTTTGTAATTTGTATTCGAACACCGATATCAATATACAGTTTTCACACGCTCGATTCATATATTGTTATACACTACTTTCCTTATTGAACTCGAACAAAAAACGGTATAATCAATTGGCGCCCACCGTGGGGCCTACTCGGGTGTTAGATCGAAATATGCCTACTACTAGGAGGTACACGTACAATCGAGGTGAGCCTTCACAAGCTGTTGGAGCGCAGCGCTCCGTAAATAATGAACCAAGTAACCAATCCCGAGCGGCCCACCAATCTGAGGTGCCGCCGCTCGACCCGCCGAATGATATGCCTATTCATACGACAATGGCTGATTTACGTTCCATTATCGGAACCATGTGTAGAGAATTCTTGAACACGGAGAGAGCAGATCATGAAACTCTGCCAGGTCAGCAGCCCCCGGTCGATCAGCCTACTGCTCGGGGTCCGATTTCCAACAGGCCAAGGATGTTCAAAAATGAAAATCGGCCGAGGGTGAAAGCTATTGCTATGACCCTCCCTCGATAAAACATGTTCAAAAAATGAAAATCGGCCGAGGGTGAAAGCTTTTGCTACGACCCTCCCTCGATAAAACATGTTCAAAAAATGAAAATCGGCCGAGGGTGAAAGCTTTTGCTACGACCCTCCATCGATAAAACATGTTCAAAAAATAAAAATCGGCCGAGGGTGAAAGCTTTTGCTACGACCCTCCCTCGATAAAACATGTTCAAAAAAAGGAAAATCGGTCGAGGGTGAAAGCTTTTGCTACGACCCTCCCTCGATAAAACATGTTCAAAAAATGAAAATCGGCCGAGGGTGAAAGCTTTTGCTACGACCCTCCCTCGATAAAACATGTTCAAAAAATGAAAATCGGCCGAGGGTGAAAGCTGTTGCTATGACCCTCCCTCGATAAAACATGTTCAAAAAATGAAAATCGGCCGAGGGTGAAAGCTGTTGCTATGACCCTCCCTCGACAAAACATATTCAAAAAATCAAAATCGGCCGAGGGTGAAAGCTATTGCTATGACCCTCCCTCGATAAAAAGATGTTCAAAAATGAAAATCGGCCGAGGGTGAAAGCTATTGCTATGACCCTCCCTCGATAAAAAGATGTTCAAAAATGAAAATCGGCCGAGGGTGAAAGCTTTTGCTACGACCCTCCCTCGATAAAACATGTTCAAAAAATGAAAATCGGCCGAGGGTGAAAGCTTTTGCTATGACCCTCCTTCGATAAAATCTGTTCGAAAATAAATATCGGCCGAAGGTGAAAGCTTGTGCTATGACCTTTCCTCGATAAAAATCCAGGATGACTATCCAGCTCACTGAATAGCGGCAAATTATGCAAGCAAACAGTACAATTTTGATTAACTCCAACTGATGTTCTAAATGCTTTGATGAAGCAGTTCTGCTCGAAACCCGAACACCCTTCAAGAATTTCTTACCACTTGAAAATTCTTAAAGTTAGGATTGTTATTTCTTAAGCTGGGATCATTATTTTCCTAAGTTCAATTATTCTTAAAGAGAACTTCTCAAGTTTCAGAGATTATTCATTTGGACGATTGTCGGATAATCTTTCCGAGGACAGTTCACCGATCAATAAATGTTCCAGGTACAAGTTCAACCTTATCATCCAAATACTTGAGTTTCATCGGATAATTAATTCGTCGTCGAGTTGGTTGTTATGAGCAGAATACTAATGTTAAGATGGTGGAAAAGAAAAGTTGCAACTATTTGATTTGAAACGAAAGGTTCTCATTATTATTTTCGAGCAAGATACAAAAGATCAATTAAAGGCAAATGTTACAACTTTATTGACATTCATCGAACAGACTACAAAGTTGTTGAATGTACAAATGAAGTCCTAATACAACTAGTACCCTATTCTATGGTCTTCGAGTCTTCGAGCATCTTTCAGTGTTGTTGACCAGGAATATCGCCGAGCATCCGATGATTGCATCACAATTTGTGACAAAGTGATCGAGCTGTATATGTTTATCGTCTGATGATATCTGGTTTTGAAATTAGACAATATGGATCGCAGATCACATTTTCTGATCTCCATACAGTCCCCAGCATTCTTGCTACCAGCCGAGCTCGATCACTTCCCCGAGTCGGCGTCCAAGGTTGAAATTTCTCATTGTAAGATCCAAAAGCTCAACCTCGAACGGCCGGTCATCTTCTTACGATCGGGAAACTTGACCCAAAGTTACCATTCTTCAGAGAAGAAAGGAAGAAATTGGTGAAACAAGATAACCTCAAAGAAAGTACTTGAGGTCAAACTTCCTTTTAATTTTCTGACCAGCTTTCCGCCCTCGGGTATACTCCTCGAAACCAGCAATGCTAACCCTGCCCAAAATACCCAAGCAAGGGTCAGTCACTTGTTGGTATTTCAAGGGGAGATCCCGCTTTCAGGGATCAGAGACCCCCAGATAGAGGAGGTGCTCCTTTTTTCTGATTCCACCCATACCAAAGAAGTTTGTCTTGTACAAAAGATCGGACGTACGTTCGAAGCCAAATTTCAAAGGCTTGAACGGGAAGAAGGAAGGTTCCGAGCTTCGTCCTCGGATAAAACATTTTTGACAGTGGAGGGTAAAGATTTTCAACTGAGCAAATGCCATATTTATACTAAAAGGAAGATTTGATCGACGGTCAGTATTCAACGAAACAAACGGCGTAGATTAAGGCGTTTATCACGGATGACCTTTCCACTTCCCGAGATTAAGGTACTGTTTGTACAGATTTTCTCTGAAACTTAGCTGAAAAAAGGGGAATACTATGACTTGGTCAAATATGCAGTGCAGAAACTTTCCCTTCTTACTTTGTGCTCGGAATGTCGATCACTCTTAACTCGAGTATAAATTGTTCATTTACAAAAAGAAAAAAAAAATTTTGTTCACTCTTAACTCGAGTATAAATTGTTTTAACCCTGAAACTGAAGCTTGAATGTTCACTCTTAACTCGAGTATAAACTGTTTTGACTAAGAATGCAACTTGATTGTTTACTCTTAACTCGAGTATAAATCGTTTATACAGCAAATCACTTCACCAGAACACAAAACACCATCGATTAGCAGGAAGAAAAAAGTTTATTATTCCAACAGGGAAAACAAGTACAAAAGGAAGAAATGTAAAAGTACAACATTCAGTTGAGCAAAAGAAGAAATCTCTAGACGCTTTTCTCGAACAGAAGCTTGCGGACTTCAACATTGCGGGCCTCATACCCGGCCTCATAACCTTTTTGATAGGCCTCTTTCTCCCGCTGCTCGGCGCTTTTCTTCTCCTGCTCGACGAGTGACTTCAGCCTGTCCAACTCCTTGCTCAACTCCTCGTGAACCTGGCTCTCTTTCTGCTTTACAGCTTTCTCCGTCTCGGAGGCCAATTTCAGCTCGATGGCTTTGGCTTCTTCAAGGGACTTTGACAGTGCAACCTTCTTCTCCTCAAGCTCGAGGATAACCTTAGCACGTTGCTCGACTTCTTGCTCGACTTGCAGCCCGAGGTTGAATAAATGTAGTCCGACCTTAAATGGACAAAAGTAATTATGTTAGTAAAACATATATTATAAAAAAAAAAAAAGGGAGAGAGAGGACACTTACTTGAAAAAGCAGATTTGTGCTCGATCGCGCCATTTCATTCACATTTTTCCCTTCTTGTTCGGCCATGGCCTTATTTGTCACCTCTTCAAAAAAGGCACTTAGCGTCCGAGCAACATTAGGAACAGAGTTTTGGGGTTCCGGGTTACCACCCGACGAAGGAGTTTTCTTCTGGTCGACGGGAGGGTCATTTATTTTGACCTTCTTATTGGGAGGCTCGACCACAGTGTCCTTATTTGCCTCCAGAGCCAAGACACTACCAGCCAATGTTTGGTTCGCCCCCGTCATCTGAATCAGAATTGAGGTTGGAGTCAGATCGTCAACGACTGGATTTTTAATCAAAGCAGACTCAGAGCTTTGCTTGTTCCCCACAGAGCTGTCCTTAGACCTAGAAGGAGAGTCCGAAATTGGTATAACTGCTTTATCCTCGATCCGAAAGGGTGACGGATTGGGCAAAGGCTTGATCTCAGATTTGACAAGATCACCTTTAGGGGCTTCAGTTTGCTCGTTGACCACATTCGAAGGAGAATCGATCTTGCGCTTCCCGCGATCGCTCTTAGAAGTTTTTCCTACTTCCGAGGTTTTTCCTGCGTCCGAGGAGGATTTTGACTCTCTAGTTTTGGACTTAGGACCCTTCTCCTTTTTGACCTTCAACAATAGTTTGGGATCGAGTTTGGAACTCACCATACCCTCCATGACCTATTTTTTAGTATAAAAGAAGAAGTTTCGATTTATGTTATCGATCAAAGGGCTCCGATGAAAAAAGACTTATAATTTCAGTGGTGCAAACCTTATACTGCCTCCTATTTATAAGAAAGTGGAACGCTGCCTTTTTGGGAACCCAACGGTCGCGAACTTCGAGTTTTTCCGTGCCCTATTAAAAGGCTCGATCGTTTTGATTACTCGCCTACTAAGTGATTCACATGCGAGATAATGCTCGATATCGATGATCTTTTACGGACCTTCTAGCTCACAAAGACTTTTGTCTAGTTGGGTAATATATTAAATTAATGATAAGCAGATTCAGAGAAAAACAGAAAAAGCAGATTTTATAGATGATTGAAATAATTACAGTGCATATAATAAAGCCCTACAATCTATTACAAGAAATCTAAGGGTTTGACTGCTCCTCTTTGCCCTCACCCTCGGAGTCACCCTCGACATCGACGTCTCCAGAAGCTTCCCGATCATCCCCATCATCTGAAGAATCTCGATCTTCCTCTCCGGAACTGTCTTGGTTATTCTCCTCATCGGAACTATCTGAACCCGAGCTCGTATTGGACGTCTCCAAGTCCATCAAGTCAGGATTGGGCATGGGAACTCCGAACTCTCTCACGAAGGGAGCGAACTCATGGTTTTCCCAATCTGTGGAGCTCGAGGATGATACTCGATAGTTCTCTCCGTCCATGTTCTTGAAGATATCCATATGTTCTAGATATCTATTTATCTGGTCGGGGATAACTTTCGCGGAGACCAATTGTCGAACGCCCTTGTAGAAAGTGGTCTGAAGAATCTGGTCCACTCTTTTCCGAGCTAAAACATCCAACGCAGGAGACTCTAAAAATTCTCTTATCGAGCTTAGGCGAGACTCTTCTTTGCCCCGCTGGTAAGACAACTCGGAATCAGCCTTAGTTTGCTCGAGCTCCTCTTCAAGTTTCCTGACTTTCTCCTCGAGCAAGCTCTTCTCTTCCACAACTCTCACCAAGTCTTCCTCGACAGCCGGGGTATACTTGGCTTTCATCGACTCCAATTCTGTTTGGACGGAGGTAAATTGTTTGTGCAGTTGGGACTCTTCCTTGAGTAAGTCCCTATAAGCAACATGAACACGATCGGACTCCTCTTCTAACATGGAGGTACGGTTCACCTCAGTGAGAAAGCAGTCCCCGATCTGCAAGAACAGGGTAATTAGTATTTTATTCCGAGACTTAGACAGCTGCAACGAATGTAAAGGGATCTACCGTATGATATGCTTTGGAGAATTGGCCTAGTACGTCAAGGTCGGAGTGACCAAGAAGCTCCTCCTGGTCCTCGGCAAATCTCCCCGCCATGAAAATCTTGATCGCCTTATCATGCTCATTCTCGCCGTTCGGGGTGCGATCACTTCGAATTGATCCCCTCTCGGGATAACCCGCTGCTCGGGAACCTCTAAGTTGATCTTCGATGAAGTCCAGCATATCGGGCCTACTTCGACCGGATCTGGAAGAGAGGGGTGTTCGATGTCGACCCCACAATGCGGTCCTCCTTTTTGCCTCGGGGGGTCCCTCCAGATCTTCCCGAGCTCGCCGATGGGAGATCTCCGTTCCTTTGAGCTTCTTCATGGTAAACAGGCTATATCCTATGCCAGAAGAGGAAGGACCAGCTTGGTGAGGAGGTGGTACCATTCGGATCGGCTCAGCATTCTCGGGCTCCTCCTCATTTCCGATCTGATCAGTCCGAGCCGAGCTTCCCCGAGGAGGGACGGCAGTTCTGGGCTCCGGTCTAGTTTGCCTCCTCGGTTGACCTGGCGTTTTCCTCGAGGTAGATGCTACAGTTTTACCGACTATGGAAGCTCGGTATTGCTCCACCATTGTTTCTGAAGAAATAAAGAAATGAAATGTTAAGTAATGAAATCCGCTGAAAAGCTTACTATCAAAGTCACTCGGGAAAGACTATTATCCTTACTCAATGTTCGAGGGTCATCAGCAACTACTAGTGGAAAGGTAGCTCGGCTGAGTCCTGCTTTTCGAAGTACGGGTTCCAGAATAAGGAAAGCCGACTGGTACAAATCCGAACACATCTCTTTGACAACATCGTCGGGAATGACTTTCTGAAGCGGACCTAACAGTTCTCGTTTTCCATACACCCACTCTCGCTCGCCCGGCCATTTGTGTGGAACCATCTCCGAGCTTCCCTCGGATGCCGGTACCTCAGGTCCTTTGATAAAGAAGAATTGTTTCTTCCAGTCGAGAGAATTGCTAGAAGTGATGGTCGATAAGACCGAATGATTCGAACGCTGGGAGAAATACATGAACCCAGCGTTCGAGGCGGAGGAGGTACTGATCTTGAAGAATTGCCAGAAGCGTCGGAAGTTAGCAGCTTGATTCTTGGCCTTCATCAAAACGCTGAAAGCTATCAAATACCCAATCGAGTTGGGAAGAATCTGTGCGGGGGCCAGGCTGAATGCATCTAAAACCTGCACGAGTAAGGGGGCAAAAGGAATACGCAACCCATAGTCGAATTGCCTAGCATAGAAAGCTTGACATCCTTCGGGGGGCTTATTCACTCTCTGAGAGGGGGTCGGAATGATTAGCGAGTAACCCTCGGGAAGGAATTTACCTATCGTAGCTTTGAGGTTTGCCTCGTGCTCTTTTGGATCATACGCACTTGAGATGTCGTCGACCCGTTTCTCGGTCTTCTGAGCCCGACCTGTGGCTTTGGACTTTTTCGCGACACCGGCTAGGTCGAGGATTCGCACACTGCACCCGCCCCCAATTTGATACCTCAATATCTCGTGCTTATCAAACGGTACAGTCAAGCTGTTCTCATTGTCGGAGTCAGCTTTTTCTCCATCTCCACCCTCCTCACTGTCGGCCTCGGCATATTGTTCCGCATCACCGTCGTGCTCGGACCCCTGTCGACCGGATGTTCCCTCTTCAGTGTTTGGCTCCAAGGCATTCTCTATTTGGTTGACGATCCTATTCGTCTCTTCAGAAGAATTTTCAGTATTCTTGTAGTCATTAATAAGTTCGCCAGTGGATCCTAGCTCGGAATCCGATCGTGTAGGGTTATCAGTTTGAATTTCTGGGTTCTCGGAAGTAGACATGATGATAAGTGCTTATTGTGATGGTCAATAAAAGAGGGGTACTTTTTATCGATCTGATTGCTCCGATCTGCACTAAGTTTGAAAGACGTACTCTACTTTTCTAAGTCAACGTATATATATAAAGGTTAAAAGGGTAAATTGCAAATTCAACACCGAGTAACCGCGACGGTTAGGCTCCCATTCAGTAAAATTGAAGATTATCTTTTTGATTAATAGCAATTACGGTCCTCCAAGCTTCTGAAATGAGTATTTTACGAGTCAACAGGATAAGATCAACTACATTGTCTCTCGAGGATGTGCACTCTTTTTCCCTTCGCTCGGTTTTTTATCCCACTGGGTTTTTCCGAGTAAGGTTTTTAATGAGGCATATCCGACCCGAGACTGTTTGAGACTCGATCTCTGATTTATTTCTCTAGTTCTCAGATATTGTAAACGTCATCGAAGTAGAGTACTCCGATCGAAAACTCCGCCCTCCTATGGTTCGAAGTATCAATGCCTTCCGTTGCTCCAAAGATGTGTGCTCTTTTTCCCTAGCTCGGATTTTGTCCCACTGGGTTTTTCCGCACTAGGTTTTTAACGAGGCATGTCCGAAACATCAAGAAATCAAAGTCTTTCGCCGTGACGCTGTGTTTACTTCTCCGAGCTTCAGCTTCACTTACGCTCGAGAAGTGGGGGAGTATTGATGAGGGGTATTTCGCATACGCCACTTTAGGAAATACTTTCTGCTCGAGCTCGGCCTCAATCCCGACCAGAATGGTATTCTCCGACCATAAGAACCTGGTTTTCCGATCAAGCCCGGTTGATAGCTCTAGATCAAGTATTCCGACCTACTTCCCGATTTACTCGTCTCCTCGAATTACTGTGGGGCCGACCTACAGCTTTATACAGCTGGCCGAGAGGTGTTCTCCTACGGATGGTCTAGCTAGCTCATTACTGTTCCTATAAATACGCGGCGCATTTATGACATCAGGGGGACACGACTTCCAAGATATTCCTTCTGCTCGGACCTATCGTTCGGATTAGGAACTAGCTTGTATTCTCATTGTATTTAGTCTTTCTAGTAGTACGGCATCCCGTAATGCTCGGGTAGACCCGCTTTGTAATTTGTATTCGAACACCGATATCAATATACAGTTTTCACACGCTCGATTCATATATTGTTATACTCTACTTTCCTTATTGAACTCGAACAAAAAAAGGTATAATCAAAATATTTTTTGGAGACATGTTATTTTCAGCCATTTATGCTTCCTACTTCTCAAAAGAGTTATTTATAGTATGGGGAAATGTTCAATTAATGGACCAAGCATACGAAACGTCCTACGGTTACGGCACAACTACCAAGTTGACTTCTTCTCTCCCAAGAATATAGAAAGTAGTTGTTTTTTGGCAATCAGGTCGAAACAATGTATGACTCTAAATATAAATGATTAAGATAACGAACTATTCTATTCATGACAAAAATAGTTTGTTATGTTACATTTCTAGAAAAAAAAAAAAAAAAAAAAAGAAAGATGAAAGACCCTTGTCTACTATTCGAGAGCATGATCGGGACTCGTCTGATGAGCAAGATAATTCATCATTTCTTTGGTGCGTTGCTTATATCCAAGAGAAAAACCCCTGTCGAACTCTCGCTGTTTCAATTGAAGAAGGTCTTCTTTTTCCTTAGTGAGTTGTTCCTTATCAGACACCAAGCTGCTATTTGCTCGAGCTAGCTCTTCTTTCTCTTTTGAAAGTTTTTCAGTAGCAGCTCGGAGATTCTCCACCTCAGTCATCAGCGATCGATGAGCTACAGCGATTGAGTTCATCCGTTCAAGAGACTCTTCTCGAGAAAAGTAAGACTCATCATTTTGTATCCCAAGCTGAAGAGCCTCATGCTTAGCCTGTTATGGAAAAATAAGGATAAGGAACTTCAAAACTCTAGAAGATGAAAAGATCCCTGTTACGAAAATAACAAAAGTCCACTTACCATCTCCAAACGCTTAAAAATGGACTGAACAAGACGCAAAGAAGAATGGTTCTTCAGTTTATCAAGCTCCTTGGGCAGAATTGTACCCATTCCCAGATTCCAAGAAACCCCATCAGGGTCGAGGGTTGTTGGAATGCATGCATCAGTGGAAACCCCACCGGATCGACTCATCCCGAACTCAGTTATCTCTTCGACCTGCTCCTTAAATGGACGGTCGTCTAAAAGAGACGTATCGTCCGCGGTATTTTCAAAACCAGAATGACTGGGACCAGACCCAGTTTTTGATACATCTTGAGAAATGGGGACAGGAGAGATGGCTTGGGTATGTTGAGGAGTTGAAACAACAACCTGAGAACGCAAAGGGGCAAAGAAAGACTCAGGGATATCTTCCACGGGCCCCCTTAGTTGCAAAGTTGGCTCAACCTCAGAGTTGGGAACAGTAATTACGACCTGCTGGGAACCTTTTTGACCTAAGTTTTGATTTGTTGTATCTCGATCGGAAGGGGGACTTTCCTCCGTTGATCGGTCGACGGGAGGAGGAGAGGTAGCTCGAGACTCCTCGTTTGTTGTTTGGTCGACTGGAGGAGGAGAAATAGCTCGAAACTCATCGTTGGTTGTTTGATCTACAAGAGGAGGAGAAGTAGATCGAGAACCCTCATTCTGGTAAGCCTCCAGAACTCTCGGATCAACCAAGGGACTACGAATCGGAGCCCGTGAAGGTCCCGTTGAAGAGTTCATTGTTTCCTTTGACGGTGAAGGAATATTCTTCACTATGTTTGGAATTCCTCCTGAAGACGATGACAGCGGGTCGGATTGAGGCATGGCTTCCCGAAAAGAAGCTTCTCCATGGGAGGAAGATTGTTGTGAACCTTCCGTTCGAGGTTTCTTCTTTGGAGTATCTCGTCGGGGTAGACCAAGTAAAGATCGTTTTGTAGCTCCAGAAAAGAGATTGGAACTCATGATCAGAAAATAAAAAATTCTTATGAATTATCGAACTATGAGCTCCGATCAACAACAAGGAAATTTAATATTGCAAGTGCGGACGTGCGGTAAAACTTCAAAGGTTTTACCTTTATATATAGTAAAGGAAATGACATTTATGCCCTCAATCCTTGGCGCGCGCAGTAAAAATTCAAATAAATAACGGAACGGATAAATAACAAGACGGATTATCAAATGCATACTACGATCATCAAAACGACAAAGAATGTTTCATGGAAAATCATATATCAACGGAGGAACTTTACATCAATTACAGATTTTGCTAGATCTGCTAAATAAAGTGACAAAAATTACAAGGATTAAAGAAGAAAACAAAATCCTAACATCTTGAAAACAACCTAAGATGGGGAATTAACTTCCTTCGAGGACAATCTTTCCTCATTTTCCTTCTCTCCCTCGTCGGCCTGATTTCCTTCAGTGTCCTTTTCGTTATCTTCGTCTTCTTCTTCCTCTTCTCGATCTTCTACTGCGTGCTCTATTAACCCCAAGTCGGGCGCGGGTACGGGAAGCGGAGTTCCGTACTCATCGACTAAGTGAGCTAGAGGATGGTTACTATATTCGACAGAAGGCAAGCAATCAAGGGGATAATCTCGGAGTCTTCAGTCCTTTTCGATAGCCATAACTTTGCGATATTTATCACGCCTATCAGGAATCTGCCCAGACTCGATGAATTGATCGACCCCCTTAAAGAATGAGCTCAAGAGCAGATCTCCAATTTTCTGATGAATTATGGCAGTGTGCACTGGAGAATCAAGAAACTCTCGAACAATGGGTTCAACGTCGAGAGAGTGGTGCTCATCTATGACCTTATCCAAATCAGAGGAGCCATCTTCCTTGGTCGCAAGTTGAGATCGAAGTGTAACAATCTCCGACTCCAGTTTGCTAACTACAGTGGCATGCGCAACTCGTTGGTCTTCCATTTCTCGATTCATCTGGTCGACCTGCGCCTGGTATCGACTAGAATCCGTCATCATACTGATAATATGAGGATGGTCGGTCTCCAGGTTCGGATTGGCAATAGGAGCAGATTGAGTTTCAGCAGAAGCGCGAGAATTATCGATCCGAGCAAGTTGATCTTCGAGCTCCTTAACTCTAGCGGTTAAAATTTTGTTGCTTTCTTCAACATACTTGCATTGTTCTCTATGCAATGCCATGTCATATAGCGCGGACACCAAAGCATTACCAGTCTGTGGCAAGGAAAAATTGTCTAAATAAAAATGGAGTAGAATATTGAGGTTTATTAAAAGAATGGACGGAGTTGAAAAATATTACCACTTCATGGGCATGTGCTGCCCTTGCCAACTGTTCGAGAGGCTTTTTCTTAACCGTCCTATCTACATCTCGGACAAAGGTCGAAGATAGGAGAAGTCGAATGGATTTATCGATGACGTTCTCCTTATCATCAGACATTAGTGTATCCTTCTCGGAATATCCGGCCGCCCGTTTCCCTTGAAGATGACTCTCAATCATATCTACCAGAGAAGCTTTATGACTAGTATCTCCGATGTGAGTAAAATTCTCTCCTTCTTTGTCAAAGAACTGAGTTCTTCTTCTAGCTTCAGGGCCAGTAGGATTACGCTCTGGCCAAGATTGACAGCCCAGAATACCATGTTCTTCCCTAAGGAATTTGGGTGGATAACCGCGGCCTGGGCGAGAGCTTGTAGACGGTATATCTGATGAAGTTTGACCAGAAGAAGGGGGAGCTACTCGGATAGGATCTGCATTCTCGAACGAGTCCTCCTCAATGTCCTCCAGATCCAGGATTTGATTTTTTCTCCTCTTTCTGGATTGCTTCTGCTCTATGGGGACTTTGCCCGACGACTTTTTCGAATTTGAAAGGACAGATTTTCCGACCACAGAAAAACAGCAGTTCTCGACCATGGAGGCTGCAACATGAAATCGATAAACATTAGTGGACGACAAATTCATAAATCCTTTTCTAAAAGAATAAAATAACTAAACAGAAAAAAATCTTACCTAGAGATCGATTGTCCGATGGAATGGGAAAATCCAAAGAACTCAATCCAGCCTTCCGAAGGAAAACTTCTCCGATCAAATAAGCTGATTGGTATTTATTTGATCTCATCTCCTCGATCAAATCGGATGAAAATTGGTCGTCTGGGGCCATCTCACCAATCACCTTTCGACCCCCGTACACCGAAGATTCATTGTAGCCCCAGTCATGAGTAAACTCCTCAGTTTCTCCGTTTTCAAGGACATGCACGGTCGGAGCCTTAACAAAAAATAAGTTCGATTTCCATTCCGTACTGTTGCTCGAAATGGCGTTTTCAAGAACAGCATAACCAGGTCTTTGGCTAACGTAATAATAGCCTCTGTTGGAGGAGGTCGATACGGAAAGTCGAAAAAAGTGAAGAAAATTACGGAATGAGGGCCGCAGACCTCGTGCGACCATCAAAACAGAGAAAGCCATCATAAAGGCTATGGCATTTGGAACAAGTTGGGTCAGAGAGACAAAGAAAGTCTCTAAGAATTGACGAAGAATTGGAGAAAGGGGAAAACGGAGCCCATGTTCGAAGTGGGACGTATAGAAAGCTCGACAGTTCGTAGGAGGGGTATTGACTCTCTCCTCGGGGGAAGGAATAATGATCTCAAAATCCAACGGGAAATAACGACCGTATTCCCTTTTCAAAATAGGTAGATCTTCTTCTTTCCATCGAGAATGAAAGAATTCCACAGGAGCAGAAATTTGAGGTTGAGTCGTCTTAGATTTTTTGGATGCCCTGGACATCATCTCCTCCTCTTAGACAATTTCTACCACCAAGCTATCAACCTCCTTTTCTTCATAATCTCTGATCTCTTCTACTTGAGCATCGTCTGCTGCTTCATCCTCAGATGAAAGGATATCAGGATTGGAGATGTTAGGTGGTACTTGTTCTCCTACATTTTGAGTTGAGGAATTGGGATTCTGCGAAGTCGAAGCCATTGACCCTTGAAGTAATGTGCTCGATGAAATAAGAAAATGGCAAGTTTATCGACTTAAACTTTTACTGCAAGAGGATCTAAATATCTGGGGTAAAAAGTAAAATATCCCGCAATTTTCGATTATATATATGGGCGGTGAAAAGACGGATTCAACCCTTCGCGTCTCTTCGTATTCCCGCCAAATCAAACCTTGAAAAGACTTTATGATTATCTGACACACGTTACTAAAATACGTGTCCCTATCTGGATGGTTCAGTCGAAAATGCACTCTTTTTCCCTTATTCGGTTTTTATCCCTTGAAGGGTTTTTCCGAACTAGGTTTTTAACGAGGCATATTTCATGAATGATAAAAGGACCAAAGTAACAACCACATTTACTTCCTCGAGCTCCAGCTACAATTACGCTCGAGAAGTGAGGGAGTACTGATGAGGGCTATTTTTACACATATAACCGAGCAGGGTTTCCCGAGGAGAATCAAGATCGATCCGACCCGTGTAGACAGCAAGATCGGCTCGACCTACCAAAATGTATCTGATCGACCTAATGTCCGATTCAGAAGACTTATTGGGCCATGTGGTACTCCCAGGCCATGCAGGATTCCTAGGCTTAATAGGACTCCTAGCTCTGTTAGGACATGATGAATATTATAAATAGTGAATCTTACAATGTATGAAAGATCCTGAATTTAACCTATCAATAATACTACACTTATTTCGCCTCCAATATACTTGTTTTTACGTGATTATATTGTTCTTGAGTTGCGCCATCCTGAGTACTTTAACCAAACCCCAAATATAAAGTTGTTCTCTTAATAATTTACTGAGTTTAACCTAAAGACGAATTCAGGCTAAATCAATTATCTCGGGTAGAACCTTTATAATACTTCTATATACTCAGGGGCGGACCACCTTGGGGACTGGCGGGGCCATGGTCCCCCCAGAAAACAAAATATTCTATATATATATATCTATGAGTAGAAATTAACATAGAAAATCAATTGGTGTAGTGGGTAGGCCTTCTTCAGTTTGGTGGTTGTGACCTAAGTTTGACCCTCAATAGTCACGGGATCAGTATTTGTTTTGATATAAAGTCAAATTTATTATAACACTACAATATAGTCATATTTATTTATGGAGTTTAATTTTTCACTCCTTATTTTTTCATGGAAATTCGAATTTCTTTTGGACATTATACTCAACTTTTTTTTGGACATTATATAGTCATATTTTTTGTGGAAATTCAAATTCTTCTAGACATTATACAATAATATTTCCTTTTTTATTTTATTTTATTTATAGATATTTAATTTTCTTTTGGATGTTATGTAGTCAAATGCATAACTCAAGTGGACTAATTATCGGTAGGGTACAAGAAGACAAAAATTTCTTTAATTAACGCAAATATGTTACCATTTATTTTATGAATATTGACAAAAATGAAATTATTAATATTATACAAGCATAACCTTTGTGTTAGACTTAACTATAGGATAATATTTAAAATGCATGATAAATTAAATACTAATGGTATATTTCGGTTAATTATGTATTTTATAATGATAATTATATATTATAGATCATTTCAAAACACTTGAAACGTTCAACTTTGATATTTTTAATTTTTATCATTTCATTAAAACATAAAATAATATCGAGTTTGCTACCAAAAAAATCTTTGGCCCCCCTCCCCCCCAATAAAAGTCGTCTAGGTCCGCCCCTGTTTATACTATCTATTAATAACAAATTTATGTGGTGACATCAGCTTACTTACCAATCCTCTCATACACTACTTTAATCCTATTGTGTAAAAGCTTTCATTTCCAAGTATATTTCCTTTTTTTTTTTAATATATATAAGTTGGTGAATTAATAAAAGCTTTGGTTTGAAGAAAATCAAGGTAATCTTCGTATTTACTTTTCTGTTTTAAATTTAATTATTTTATATTTGTTGTTACTTAGTCTAATGACAGGCTAAATCATTTAATCATATGTTAGAGCCATATATAGCTATGTACCAGAAACCCATGTGTTTTAGTATTATTTTGAAACATGGGACATAAATAATATAATAAATTTAGGATTATGGTTAATAGAATATTTCTGGCAAGAATAATCTTTGAAATTGATTAGTAAATATGCGTGCCCCTTCTTGCCGTGTGATGGCGTTCTTGGGCTTTAAATATTGAACATGGGTTTATTGAAGATTATTGTTTGACGAATCTATTTTCTTGTAAAATTCCTTCCAATTTAATCCAAAGTCTCTTATATTATGAGAGTACCTGGGTAAGAAATGGTATCAGAGCCATGGAGATAGAAGATATATATGAATTATACAGCTTAACACATGATTAAACTTGTTAGAAAATGAATATTTTCCGTAAAAACGAAAATATCAAAAATAGTATAAATCAGGAATATGATATTCCTCAGAATTTAGAACTACATAATAAGTGGACAATTCCGAAAGTTGAACCGAGAACCATTTATAAAATGGGCACTTTTGAAAAACTTGGACTTAAACAGATAGTTAAAACTACCGAAGAGTCTTCTCTTGATAATGATGAATTAACCATTAGATTGTTAAATGAAAATGATATTTTACCTTATAGATATACTCATAAGTTTATTCATATAGGATTAGTGCAGATTGCTTTTAAACCTATGACTTTGGTAGGTTTACCAGAAAGTTTTGTTGCAGCTGTACGTGATGGTAGAAATTTAAATTGGAAAAAATCCTTAATGGGAATAATACAATCTAGTCTGGCACATGGACCAATTTATTTTAATGTTTATCCTAATTTACAGTTATCTCTAACTGATATAAATTTATTAGATGCTCTTATACTATAAATGTTAAAACCCATGGTTTTGATTATGAAAATGGTACAGAAGTCATGTGTGTCTGTTATAGAGTTTATTTTAAACCTTTATACACTTTGAATCCAAATTGTAGAATAATGGATAAAAGGACTAGAAGAGCGGTTAAGTGGGATGAAATTCCGTTTCCAGAAACTTGGAAAATAACTCAGGCGGTCAATCCTAAACCTCAGATTTTGCAATGAATTTTCTTCTATTTTCAATCTCAATCAGAAGATGTTTCTATAAGAATGATAGAAAATAGAACTAGAAATAATATTTCCAGAGCTTCATCTGTTAGATCTTTCATATCACCATTTGATGACATAGTTATGCCTTCTAGGGCTTGTACTTCTCAAATTAGGGAAAATTCTGAATATAATAAAGTTGAAAAGATATTACACAACAAAGATAATATAGGAAAAGGAATTTATAGTAACAACAGAGAAAATAAGGAAGAATATGTCCGTAACGAAGAAGAAGCAGATTTTACGGCTTCAGAAAGAGATTTTTAATTTTAATGGATTTTACAACAAAAATTGATTTTAGTCAGGGATCCCAGGCAAGACAAAATATTAAAACATAATTTAATCTTCCAAAATGGAAACCTTTTAGAAACTGGGTTTTTAGTAATATTTTTGTTGAGGATCAGATCTATTTTCAAGATGAATTTGATAAATTCACTAAAAATAAAAATTTAATAATCCATTTTGTTCCTTGTTTCTTACTACTTAATTAGAAAATCATATTTTAGTTCTTGAAAGAACTTATAAACTTACAAATGGAGATATATTAAAAAGCACTTATCCTCCCCAAAGCACTTTTATTATGAGTAAAGATCATAAGACAATAAGTTTTACTGCTTTTTCTAAATTATTAAAAAATGATGCACTACAAATAACAACTGAAAATATTAATCAAATTTTTCAACAACATAATTATACAAATTTATACTTAAATATTCTTGGAGAGCAAATGAAAGCATTACATAATAGAGTAGAGGATATCTTCTATATAATAAAAAACATTAAACCTATGATCACTCTTGAAGACAAAGCTGACAAAGCTGCTGAAAACATTGTTTCAACCTCTCATCTTCAACCCCCACCTGAAATAAAAGACTTTAAGTTAAAGTCACACAAATAATTAGAAAAATTTAAAGGTCTAAATACCTTAAATACTGAATTTTTTGATAATATTAGTAGAGATAATTAAATAAAATTGAAAAGTATGCTGATAGACCTACCCAAAGATTGTATTACTATAGGAGACCTTGTCCCATGGATACTCTTCATGAAGACAGGAGTATCCTGTTAATAATAGCTATAATGCAAAAAATATTTATGAATGGAATTTAGATGGTTATACTGAGAAACAAATTTACACGTTGGCACATAGGATGCTTATGTATAGTACTATTTGTAAGAACAATAATAATAGTGATAGTATTGTTGCTAAAATGATAGTTGCAGGTTTTACTGGTCAATTAAAAGGCTGGTGGGATAATTATTTATCTGAGGGTAATAAACTTGAAATTTATATAACCATAAAACAAAAGAATGGTCAAAATATGGAAAATGCAGTTTATACGCTAATTGTTACTATTTTAGAACATTTTACATGAAGAATTTCTGATAATAGTGAAAACATAAGAACTATGTTACAGAATTTAAGATGCAAGACTCTTACTGATTTTAGATGGTATAAAGATACTTTCTTAAGTAGGGTAATGGAACTCCCTGAGTGTAATAATTCCCATTGGAACATAAAAAAAGAGAATGGTGTAAATGTTGAAATTGTTGTCTATACGCTTATAGTCACTATTTTAGAACACTTTACAGGAAGAATTTATGATAATAGTGAAAATATAAGAACGATGTTACATAATTTAAGATGCAAAACTCTTACTGATTTTAGATGGTATAAATATATTATTTTAAGTAGAGTAATGGAACTACCTGAATGTAATAATTCCCATTGGAAATCAAAATTTATTGATGGACTACCAAATTTATTTGCGGAATGAGTCCGTACAAATCTTAGAAAGGATAGGATAAATATACCCTATGAAGACTATACTTATGGTAAACTAATCGGGACTTGTATTCAAGAAGAATTAGCCTTATGCAATGAAATAAAATTAAATCAACAAATTAAAAGACAAAACTTAACTGAGAAGAATCAGTTAGGACAATTTTGTAATCAATTTGGTATGGATATTCCAACTTCCTCTAGAAAAAATAAAAATTACAGATCTAAAGCAGGACATTTTGGGGGGTAAAATGATCCACACAAAATTACACAGGAGGATAAAATGTCACATTTATAATAAGATGATTTACACTCAGGCCTCCTGAGGTTTAGTCATATTACAAGGAACCCCCTGTAGTTTCATAAATTACATAGACACCATTGTGGTGTCTTTGTAATTTATGAAACTACAGGGGGTTCCTTGTAATATGAACAAATCTCAGGGGGTCTGAGTGTAAATCACCCTTTATAATAACACAGGGAGGTGGCAATTTATAATAACACAGTGACGTAAATTGCCACATGTTTTTCAATTCAATTTTTTGTCAATTCATTTTTTTCTGAAGGCTTAGAAGGTGGGTATTATTGTTAATTCAATTTTTTCTAAAGACTTAAAATTTCTAGGGAGGTAGTGTGGATCATTTTTAAAATCAGAGGGGAGTAAATTGTTCTTTTTCAAATCACAGAGATAAATTGAACATTATGATAATCACAGGGGGTAAATTGCCATTAACCCGATCTTTTAGTATATAAATGTCCCATATAAGCTCTGATATGCATATTTTATTTTTGACAGAGTTGTTGAATGTGATGTCCTTGTGGTTAAGATCATAGCAAGTGAGATCAATAATTTGTCTCAATTCTCATTTCTTTTGATATAACAAATATGTAACACTAAAAGCATCTCGATTCTCATTTCTTATTTCTTTTGATATAACAGATTTTGCAGGATATGGAAGAAATGATGATTTATGGTCAAAGTATGGAAAGAGGTTTTAAGAATTTATGAAGAATGGAGTTTAAAATTTGTAAATTTTCAGAAATTATTCAAACGTTGAAAGCTAAGAAGTTTGTCTATGTAAATATTGACGCCAACATGTAAATTTTTTTTCTCTCTCTTTATGAGACCTTATCCTCTTTAATTGAGAGTCCTTTATCTAATAAATTTAAAGTTTTATCATCGTTTTGTTCAATATTTCTACTGGGTTATCTCGACAACTATCTACGGAGAACGATATTATGAATTTAGGGTTGAGATTGAATTTGAGGGCGGAGGAGAAGGAGGTAAGCCTCCTGTCGGATGAGGCGTAGGGCAGTTTGAATACTAATACTGATTTGCTATTGGTTGGGAGAATTTTGGGAAAGAAAGATGTTAATGTGGAGGCACTTGAACGTACGATGTCTTTGGTGTGGAGTCCTGTTAAAGGTATTGAGGCGAGGAAAATAGATGGTGACCGCATACTATTCACTTTCTGTCATAAATATGATCGACAAAAAGCTTTGGAGGAAGGACCATGGTCTTTCGACAAAAATCTTATTGTTCTTAATACAATCGGGGAAGTAGAGAATCCACGGCTCGTTAATTTGGATTGGTCTGATTATTTTGTCCATGTAGCTGGTATTCCTCTTGGTAAGATGAACAAATCAATGGCTACTCATATAGGCGGACATTTGGGTTTATTGAAAATTGGTGATACAGGAGAAGGATTTACTAAGTTGGGGGACATCATGCGAATCAGGGTGGCTATCAATGTAACGAAACCAATTCGGAAGTTAATGAAATTGAAATCTGATAGAGGAGATACTCTTGAGGTTACATTCAAATATGAAAGACTGTCAATTTTTTGCTATTTTTGTGGCTTTCTTGACCACATCTCGAGTAAATGAATGAAACAATACAATTTCCCACAGGATAAGAGGGAAAAACTCCCTTACGGAGGTTGGCTTCGAGTCGAGTCATCAGGTAAGCAAGGGAATAATAAAGATTGGGAGGGGGTACGAAAGTTGACTGCCAGGGATTTATTCGGTACTAGCGGCTCCGGCATAGCAGACGGTAGATGGGAGGCGTCAGTTAGGCAGAGGGGGGAAGATAGCTACAAAAGTGGAAACAATTATGAGACTGGGTCTTCATCCCAAGAATTTAGGAGATATGGAACGGGGATGGAAATTGACGAAGGTCATGATCCAAATAGCAAGTCGGGTGAATTGATTCATATGAGTAGATCGGTTTCGGAAATAGGTCAGGTCCGATCAGATTTTTCAGAGAATAAAACAGTTGGCTTCTCCAGCATGGTTTTTGGGTCGGGTCAGTTGCAAGGCTCACCCAATGCAACAATTATTGGGTCAAAAAATCCGAGCTTCATATTTGGGCCAACCCTTTTACCGAGTCTAGTTCATTTTCCAGGTAATCAGCTCCCTTCAATCCATACATCAGCTTTGGGCCAATTTGGTTTTAGGCCTTTAATTACATAAAATATTGAGCCACAATTAATTTATACTGGTCCGGTAATTGTGGATTGTACTAATGTTAAGCCTAAGTGTACTAGAAAAGGAATTGGCAGAGGAAGGGCATTAGTAAGTTCTGGGAATAAAAGTGCTAATACACCAAAACCAAAAAAGAAAAAAGAAGCCCATACTACAGAGAAAGGGGAAAAAGAACAGATGAATGCCCAATTAAAAAAATAGGTGGTAGAGGTAAAAATAAGATTATTCAGATAGATTATCACTCCTCTGGGAAGAGAGTTGTAGGAAAAAGCAGTTGATTATTCGGGATGGAAATACAATCTTTTCAAAAGCGACAACGGCAGAGGCTACACCTGCCGAGCACAGTGAGTTGCCTAGCTTGGAACTGCTAGGGGTTGGGGGGCTCCAGGACAGTTCGTAAGCTCGAAAAGCTATTCCGAGCTCATAACCCTCAGTTCATCATTTTATCGGAAACAAAACTATCCGGTAGAAAGTTTGAGCATTTAAAGAAAGCTTTAGGTGTACAGGGTATTGCGGTTGATGCTAGGGGTCGTTCCGGGGGTTTGGCCTTCCTTTGGCCAAGAGAAACTAATGTGCTTTTGCAGAGTTACTCAACTAATCATATTGATGCACATATCTATGACGATGATAATAATATATATTGTCGATTTACAGGCTTTTACGGGGTTCCAGACGAATCGAAGCGTTATAAATCTTGGGAGTTATTGAGACATTTGGCCTCTTTATCAAATAAACCTTGGTTATACGCTGGGGATTTTGATGCTCTATTATCCATTTCAGAGAAAAGTGGATGTTAGTCCCAAGTGGTCAGTTGAGGTCTAGGGGGGGGGATGGTGAATAGACCTCTTTACCTTTTAAAAATTTCTCAAACTTTTCTTATCAGCAGAGTAAGTTGATCGAACTGGTGAGACTACTTTGCTGATTGCGCACTCAGCTTAAACAGCAACGTTGACCACTCGTCTGATTTACTTATCTGTTTGAATTTAAATCAGAGTTTGAAACTTGTATGCAGCGAATTTGTCAAGTATTTTTCAAACAAGTTATTTCCTTACTTAAAAGATTTTTATCCCCAGTTTTAAACTCCTTTTAATATCTTTTAATTTGTCCAATGTGTTTGTATGCTTTTGGAAATATGCAAGTAAAATTGCAGATAATCAAACACAATGAATTTTTATAGAGGTTATATAGACAAGAATGTTTTTTAGTCCAGTCTTCCAAGTAACCTAGTACACTCTTCTTGCGCTTTTACAACAAATGATAAAGCCACAAGTTCACTACAGGAGATCACAAAGAAAACCTATACTATGAAGTTATATCACTCACAAAGATGGATATACACTTTGTACAACACTCACAGTTTACATAAATCACTCAGATTTAGTTTTTGCTATGTTTCTTCAACTCGGCTTTGTCAACAGATGACTCGGCTGATGGTGATCTGTACTTGAGTTTTTTAGACTTAGAAATTTGCTTGCTTGAATTCTCTCTCAATTGTGTTGTTATCTCTAACTCTTGAATGCAGATCTATTTATACTCGTGAGTTTGAATTTCTGCCCGTTGAAGTAAGACATATTTTCAGATCTTTCTCGAGCAATGGTCCTTGTCTCAGAACTGCTTCTGCAACTATTCACTGTACAGTTCTGTTGTACTTTTTGTCACGTCGCATTAAATGCACCTTGCTGATCCGAGGTTTCTCTTCAATCATTTGTCTTTAATACCCTCTTCTTACAACATTTTTTACGCCAAATGCATTTATTACCGTTGTAATAACTTCCTGATCACTTTCACTCTGCTGATCGAATCTACTCTGCTGATTCAAATTGAACTAATCTGATTTGACTCTGCTGAAATCCACAAGTCTGATTCCGAACACAGCATCAGATCAGTAGTCTTCTGGACTAAAATTTAACCTTCTGATTTTAACTTGTCTTCTCGATTAAACTTTCTAGAGGCTTGCTAAGCTTCCATTACTTAGCTGATGACTTTTGGAAATCATCAAAACCTCCCTTCACTTCTTCATCTTCATCCAACAATTTCCCCCTTTTTTATGATGACAAAATTTCAGCTAAGTACCTGTAACTAAATTAAAGCTAAGTCTTCACACAAAATTTCTGAGATAGAAATTGAGTTGTAATTTGTAATCTTTTATTGATTTAGAACATGCTACAATTACATCGGATTACAAGAAGATTGAAAAGTTACAAAAAATTTACAAAGTGATAAAGAGAAGTAAATTAGTCTTCTTCTTCTTCTCCTTCTCCTTCATCATCTTCACTTTCACCACTATAGAAAGTTAAGACTAGTTTCTTAGCTTTGTCAGCAGCCTCAATTCTAGCTCTTATTTCCTCTATTCTTTTTGTCTTTCTGAATGGATCTAGCTGTTCTTCAGCAGAATCCTTAGAAGCAGCAATCCATTTGTCTTCCTTTGCAGCATCCTTGGGTTCTTCTTCTTCAGCTTTATCATCAACATTTTCAGTAGCTTCAACAGTTTGTTCAGCTTCATCAGCAGGCTTATTTGTTGCATCTTCAGAACTATGAACTACTTCAGTGGCTTCTTCCGTAACATTCTTCTTGTTAGCAGATTCATCTTCCCCCTTTCTGTCATCATCAGCAGGGCCGAGTTTCTCAGCTTGAACAAGAGTAATATTGACTGCATTGCATAGTAATCTGATGTTGTGATCCATTGCAGACAGTTGTAGTGCTTGTTGTTTCTGATTAACCATCAGTACTGCAGCTTTATCATTCAGATAGTCCAGGTTGTGATGGAGAGTTGTAACCTCTGCACCTATCTGATTGGTACTTTCACAGAAGCCTTGAATTAGACTTGTTGTCTTTTCTTCTCCCGATTCTGTGGCATCCACGAATGCTTGGTTAACCTTCATCCAATCAGCCTCATTCTTCTGAATGGTTTCACTGATTTGTTGAATATCAGCCTTCATACAACTAAATGGATTTGTTAAGGTAATTAACCCTTCTTTCAATAGCACAGAGTTGTCAGTAGGTTGTGGAATGCTTTGAGCAGTGCTTTGAACAATATTTGAGGCATCCTCCTTGAACTTTCTAAGCATTTCCTTGTTCTTTTCCTCCATTTCTTTTAAAGCATTTTCAATCAGAGCCTTCATGGAAGTCAGAATGGTTGATTGAACATTATCATCAAGATTGGAAGGAATAGTACTGTCTTGATTTTCAGGAGTAACTTCAGCTCTCCACTCGATGGCTAAAGGCTCCTTTTATCTAAGTACTTCATCTAGGGAAACTTGAGTATCAGCAGTGTTGAGTTCCTCAGATGAGTCATTCGCAGTTGTTTGATTTAGTCTACCACCAGTATCTGTAACATGAATAAAATCAACACCATCAGTAAACACGACTGTTTTATGACAAATGAAATTTGCAAGTATAAATGTTGAAGTCGTCTGATGAGAGTGATTTGATTCTTGATATGTGCTGATTTCTAAACCAAAAACAATTTGCTGTAAGCTTGGTAGAGTTGACAGATCACTGGATGTTCCTTCTCCGTATCTAGATCTTTCACTCCATTTATCAAATGTTATACAAATGGCAATCTTTACAGCGGTTTCACCCAAATCTTCTCCTCTTCTGGGCTTATTTGTCATAGATTCTCTGAGTGCTGTAGATTCCTTTAGTACGATGATTTTGATATACTCATGTACTTGGTCATGGAAGAAGTTTGTATCCAGTGCTTGTCTGATACAATATATCACTAGTGAATTCCAATAGTTAGTGATCTTCCTTTGCTGTTTGTCAATCCAGCAAAATAAATAATCTTCAAGTCGTCAAGAATTAAGAACAAATCTTCTGATAAAGCAACTCTAACTAACTGTCATTGAAGATTTCATCTTTCAATCAGGAGTACCGCTCGTCTTACACGTTCCCCCTTGAGTTCAAGAATCTATCAGTCAACTAGTCTGTTGAAAGTTAGTCTTATTGAAGAATACCACATGTTATCAGATTACTCAGCTGATGAACCTTAGTCTTCTGATCCAAATTTAACAAGCCTAATTCCACTCTTAGAGTAGAAAATCTTGCATCACTTAATGGTTTGGTGAAAATGTCAGCTATCTGATTACCTGTATGAACATACTCAATAGTAACATTTCCTTTCTCAACATGATCTCTTATGAAGTGATGTTTGATCTCAATATGCTTAGTCCTAGAGTGAGTTGTTGTATTCTAAGTAAGGGAGATTGCACTTGTATTGTCACAGTAGATAGGGATTCCACTGATTTTGAGATTAAAATCTTCTAGTTGATGTTTCAACCAAAGTATATGTGCACAACATGCTCCAGCAGCAATGTATTCAGCTTCAGCAGTAGATATGGATACTGAAGTCTGTTTCTTACTCATCCATGAGATCAGACGACTGCCTAAAAATTGACAAGTACCTGTGGTACTCTTCCTATCAATTTTGCAGCCAACAAGGTCAGAAATTGAATATCCAATAAGTTCAAATCCTGATTCCCTTGGATACCACAATCCCAATTCTCGAGTGCCTTTGAGATATCTTAATATCCTTTTAGCAGCTAAGAGATGAGATTCTTTTGGATTTGATTGAAATCTCGCACAAACCCCAACAAAGTACATAATATCTGGTCTGCTAGCAGTGAGGTATAGCAGTGATCCAATTATGCCTCTACATTTGGTGATGTCCACTGATTTTCCATCTTCATCCTCATCAAGGCGAAGTCCAGTAGACATTGGAATGGCAACAGATGAGCTAGTTTCCATACCAAATTTCTTGAACAGATCTTTTGTGTACTTTGTTGATTAATAAATATGCCATCAGACAGCTTTTTCACTTGTAATCCAAGAAAATAATTGAGTTCTCCCATCATGCTCATTTCAAATTTATTTTGCATCAGCTTAGAGAACATCTCACACATTTGTTTGTTAGTTGAACCAAATATGATATCGTCCACATATATTTGAACTAACAATATATGATTATCCCATTCAATAGTGGACAAGGTTTTATCTACTTTACCTTTCTGAAATCCTTTAATAAAAAGAAAATCAAATATGGTATCATACCATGCTCTTGGTGCTTGTTTCAGTCCATACAGGGCTTTCTTCAGACGATATACTTTGTCTCCTTGTTGATATACTTCAAAGCCTGGAGGTTGTTCAACATACACTTCTTCTTGCAATTCTCCATTGAGAAAAGCAGACTTCACATCCATCTGATAGCCAGTGAAGTTCTTGTGAGCAGCATAGGCTAGGAATAATCTGATTGCTTCAAGCCTAGCAACTGGTGCAAATGTCTCATCAAAATCAATGCCTTCTTCTTGGCAGTAATCTTTGGCCACTAGTCTTGCTTTATTTCTGGTAACAATACCATCTTCATTCATTTTATTTCTGAAAACCCACTCAGTGCTAATGACTCTTTGATGAGTAGGTCTAGGTACCAAGTACCAAACCTCATTTCTTTCAAATTGATTTAACTCTTCTTGCATTGCTTCAATCCAGTGAGAATCACTAAGAGCTTCATCAATCAGTTTAGGCTCAATTTGTGAAAGGAAACTTAAAAACATTGATTCATTTGCATTTGACCTTCTTGTTCTTACTCTATCCAGTGGATCACCAATCACAAGATCAGGTGGGTGATCTCTGAGCCATCTGAGATCAGGTTGTAAATCTGGATGTTGTCCTCTTGATTGATCTTGCAACACTATTGTTGGAGTCTCAGTAGTAGTCTGTTGAACAGTCTCTGGTCTGTCAGCTGTTTGCAAATCGTCTGTTAGACAATCAGTAGACTGATTTTGAACAGCACTTGAGTTATCAGCTTGGTTGAGATCAGGTAGTATGATGGGTACATATTCTTTTTTTCTTTCCATGGTCAATTTCTGAAGATATGTAGATAGATCAGGATTAGTACTTTGATTCTTTTCAGAAGATTGATTAGGTTCATCAAATACTGCATGAATTGATTCTTCTACAAGTAAAGTCCTTTTGTTAAATACTCTGTAGGATTTACTAACAGTAGAGTAACCTACAAAAATATTTCCTTGTCTTCTAGATAAGATAACCTTCTTTGTTCTAATTTGCTCCACGTAGCACTTATTTGATGAGAAGATAACTGAAAAACCTTTGTCACAAAATTGACTTATGCTCAGCAGATTGTACTTTAGGCCTTTAACATATGAGACGTCGGATGTCTCAATGTTTCCTTTGATAAGCTTTCCACATGCAACAATCTTGCCTTCTTTGTTGTCTCCAAAAGTTACATTTGGACCATCTATGGCAGTAACATCAGTCAATTCATGTATGTCACCGCACATGTGCCTTGAACATCCACTGTCCAAGTACCATTTCTTCTCTACTTTACTCCTACTCCTAATCCTAACCTACAAAGCAAAATAAAATGTTTTATGTACCTTTTATTGAGAGGGTCCTGGTGGATTAGTATCACCTTTGACAACCCAAGATTTGGAAACTTTAGGCTTCTTAGGTTCAGTGGAGTTTGGTGGAGATTTCTTTACTCTTGAATCATCATAAGTTTCAGTATGCATTTGTTTATGACAATTATTATGATGAGAGTATGCTCATAAGCAGGGTATAATGCATGATAAGCATGCATTTGATGATGAGCATGATATGCAGCATAGTAAGGTGGATAATGAGGTGCAGCATAATAAGATGAGTAAGCAGGTTGTACATAATAAAACTCATTTTCATACCAAGCATTATCATTTCTATGATTTCTTTGCTTCTTAGGTTTGGTTCTTACTTGCTCTTTAACAGACGACTTAGACTTTTTACTAGTCTGATTAGTTTTTCTCTTATCAGCAGACTTCTTAGGACTACTCTGCTGTTTGGCTTTACTAGTCTGTTTTTCCTTTCTAGGTTCTTTAACCTTTTTAGCCTTTGGAGATTTCTTCTCCTTTTTCTCTGTTTCTAGTGAAGTAGGTTTAGTTGTCTGAACATATAAGATAACCTTATTGTTATCAGCAGATGTTAATTTTTCAGTGTGGTTCAGTTCTAACCTGTCTTTTACTAAAGGTAGTTTCTGTTCACTAGGTATGTTCACTGATGCAACAAAAGACTTATCATGAGTAGATATTATCTTTTCAAGTTCCATGATTTTTCCTTTGTAAACTTCACATTCTACTTTCAGAGATTCATTCTCATGCGCAAGCTTTTTGTACTCAGCTGATTCTTGCGGTTTTTCAACCTTAAGTTTCAGTAGAGAATTTTATTTTTTTAGCACAGTCATCTGTTCCTTAAGCTTGGCAAAAGCATCAACAACGTTTGTGTTATTTTTCATCATTTGTTCAAATGAACTAAATAGCTCATTTTCACCTTCAGAGAGAGTTACCTCATCGTCAGAATCCTCTGATTCTTTGGCCATGAGACAGAGCAGTGCAGGTGTCTCTTCTTCAGCAGAGTCATCTTCTGATGTCTCCGAATCTGAATCAGATGAGTAGATGGCTCCTATCTTTTCAGCTTCAGCCAACAGTACTTCGCTCTTCTGATGTTTCCTCTCTTTCCTTACATTGTTTTCTTCCTCTGTATATTTCTCTGTTTTAGGATATGGGCAGTCCTTAATGAAGTCCCAATTTCTTGCAGTTATAGCACATTAATTAGTTTGGATTTATAATTATCCTAACTTTCATGAGAATAAGAGGTAAGGTTAGAAGTAGAAGCATTGTTGTATTTGTTCTTCATTTTTCTTTTGTAGAACTTCTTGAATCCATTTACCAACAAAGCAACGTCACCAGCAATATACTCCTTTTTATTGAGTGTCATGGTCTCATCAGATTAGTCCATCTCTTTTGTTTGGCTTGCTGATCTTCTTGATTTTTCTGCAGCAACTAAGGCAGCAGTGGGATTTGAAGTTAATGTCTCTTCTATTCACATTCTAGGATGTTTATACTCATATGCCTTGAGTACAGAAAACAGCTCCGTCAGAGAGATCTTCCCCAGATCCCTTGATTCTTCCACGGCTGTGATCTTCATGTTGAACTTGGGAGGTAGCGCCTTAAAACTTTGACTGTGATCTCCTTATTAGTAAAGGTCTTTCCCAATTTTAACACTTCATTTAACGTCCTTGTAAACCTTGTATCCATTTGATCAATGGTTTCTCCGGACTTCATTCTGAAGTTTTCCAACTTCTCAAGGGCTATGCTCAAGTTATGCTATTTAATGGCATCATTCTCTTCGCTCATATCACGAACTGTTGGTCCCAAGTGGTTAGTTGATGTCGAGAGGGGGGGTGGGGGACGAGGAACGGTCCTTATTACTTGAGGTGATAGGGTTTATCTGATGCACGAACGTCTATGCTTTTATATGAGTTCCGACTGACTGGAGTCTACCAGAAGGTCTCTGTGGATTCATGTTTGGTATAGATGAACGTGTATGCAGGTTCATATCATCAACAGAGGATCCGTTGATCCGACTTGATAGGTTGAGAGCTTCTCCTATGAATCTCTGTGAGAAACGTATTCTGGTAAATCCTTGGCCAAGGTATCTGACGGCTTTATGAAAGTAGCTTACAAAGGTTAAGTCAAAGGGAATAGTTTCGAGACCATAATACATATAGTCGAGACAAGTGAGGAAACCGATGAAAGTCCATAACATTAGTCTTGACTAGGAGACCAACTAATGGAAAGATCTCATCCCTAGAAATTGTAAATGAGAAAAGGTTCACTAAATTAATTCACCAGTGATTGAGCTTCATGGGCTTGTGGCCAGACATTGACTGCGAAGTGTGGGAGAATTCCCAAATTAGCAGAGGTGCTGGTTTGAGGAATGGTCAATTGACAAAGTGTTTAATTGACTTTATGAGTAAGTGATTACTCGATTAATTGAATAAAAATTTAATTAGAACCCACGACCAATTATGTGGTGGATCTACGAGGATATACACAATACACGTGGAGCGAAAACAAGTGAAATGAAGAAAGGTGGGATCGACTTGGTCGACCCATATGGGCGTGAGATGATGTGATTAGATTGGATCATCTGATGAATTAAATTGGATTTAATTATGAGAACAAATTAATTAATTAGATTTGAAGATTAATTAATTAATTAGATAAATTAAATTAGATTTGATTTACGGGAGTGGATTCAATTAAATGGACTTTGAGTCCAAATTAATTAAATGGGAATTAATTGAATGTGCCAATTGATTTGGAGATTAATTGGAAGACTAAGCCTTGAATTAATTACAAGATCGGTCTTGCAAATTAATTAAGGTCTAGCCCAATTAAAATGGAAGACTTAATCTTGTTGGACAAGTAATAGGAGTCTTCCAGTGTGAACAGGGTTTGAAAGATATCTAAGGAATCTTGGATTCCTAGTATCTATAAATAAGACTTATTAATCTTGGAAACTAAGTTGCACTTTTTTGTCTTCTACTCAAAAGTGAAAACAAGAAAAACCCTAGCCACTCCTAAGCAAAAAACCGCCCACTCCTTTTTCTTCTAGTTTCTCATCTAATTTTTCTGTGTTCCACCCGATCAGATTAATTATAGTATTCGTGTAATTGTGGTGTACTGAACCGTAGAGACGCAACACGTGGGACAAAAAAGAGGGCGATTTTGCTGTCAAAGTTCTACATAGATCCAGATATATAGAGTTGCTTTGGAAGTGCAAGGAACGAGTTATAAACTACATCTGTTTATATGTTATTCTTTCTTATTAGTTTAAATATATACCAGATTGTATCCTGGCAAGATTCCCAAGGGGAGCCTAAAATTTTTATATTTCCGCTGTCCGAGGCTCGTTTTCCCGTAAGAATCCCAACAGTGAGGCCCTAACGTTTGCGCTTCTTCATTGTACCATTGGGCGCGAAAGGGAAAAATTGCCTTTTGGACCCTACATTTCAGAGATTTTATGATATGGAACCCTAAATTCCATGAGCGCGAAACGTGACGATAATTTGTACTTCCCCGAACTTTCTGCGGTACTCAAGCTCGAAGAAGTGTGTGTGGGGGGGGGGGGGGGGAAGTATTGATGAGGGATATTTCATAAAGTCCAAATCTCGATCAAGGTGCTTTCCGAACAGGATCCATATGATCGATCTCATCCGTCAGTCCACTGTTCGAATTCCGAACTCTGTTCCTTGGGCCGCGCTATACTCTCACAGGATGGGCCTTACTCAAGGCCCTTGGACCTAGGAATTTATCCAATACGGAAGGGCCTACCTGGTACGACAATACGTGTATATATACCCAGTACATTTAATGATGCAACACGCTTTTCTAGGCAGAATACGGATCGGACCTTTCTGCGCGGATTTAATATTCTCTTACTCTTTGTATGTTCAAATCAATAGGAAAACTAGCACGGTATTCATTACTATATCGGCAGGCCCGAAATATATAATACTTTGTACTTCACGATCGATATATATAAAAGACCTTTGTCTACCTATGTTCGTACTCTTATTTAATGCTTTTTCTCACATGCCACTTTCCTTTATTTGATTGACAAAACCATGTCGAATCAACCGCAAGTTTTATTTATTTATTTATTTTTTTTTTTTTGGTTTACTAAATTTTTCTTAGGATTTTAGCCTCCAATGAACCAATTTCCTATATCCGCCCATGGTTGGGCACATGACAAAACATGACGTGTTGGGCACGATGCTTTAATTATGTTTTTACACTTGAAACTGGTCTTAGCATTGTAGAAATAATATCTCAATTATGTACTGTAATTCTTAGTTCATTTCAACCGAAGGTTGAACATTCTTGATGAAGAAGAACAAGTATAGGGTTCTATAATCTGAAATTGAATTAAACTTAATGAATTTACAAGAGTTCTTATAAACTGCATCTGCACTCAATGATCTACTGCCTAGCCAAAACTTAGTTATAAGGAAATTATCATGGGACATTCTAGAGTTTTTTTTCTATATAGCCTTCTAGACAAAAGTATTTCTCAATATGACTCAAATTGAAAATTATTTCCCTAAATGTACCTCTTGTGATAAATCGCAGTTGTGAATTGCAATTTATCGGTTTTAACAAAAAATAAAAATACCCATAAATCGAAGTTAGTAACTGCGATTTATAGGTAAATATTTTTATTTTTTTGGGAATTTGACTGCTAATTTACAATACTATTTACAATTGTTTGAAATTAAATATTTTTGATTGGAATCGAGAAAATGTTTAACTTAATTCACCATCAGATCTCATTACAACATCTCTTAATTAAAGATCACAGTGCTTATTATTTTAGATAGTAATAATTACACTTTCATTCTATCTTTTTGCAGATGTCTTTGACATCCAAACCAAATTAAGAGTTTTTATATATAATATAAACTACAGATGCATGAGTGGAGTTGGTAAATTAGCATAAAATTTTCTTTTCATACATTACCAATAATGTTTTGCCACTCAGACAATCATTTGAAATCAATCAAGTGCCTTTGACAATTTATTTACTTATTTCACTATTTGATCCGTTCTGATTCCCAAACAATCTTAATATATGTTTAAGGAATCAAACAAGTTATTTTTTCGAAATTTATTGGAAGTGTAATTATTGCTATCTAAAATAATAGCACTGCGATTTTTAATTAAGAGATTTTTAATGAGATCTGATGATCAATTAAGTTAAACATTTTCTCGACTCCAATGTCAAAAATATATAGTTTAAAACAATTGCACATAGTATTGTACATTAGCAGTCAAAATCCAATAAATTCCAAAAACATTACCAATAAATCGCAGTTACTGCAATTTATTGGTAATTTTTTTTTTATATTTTGTAAAATACGATAAATCGAAGTTGCCAACTACGATTCTTTTGAAGAATCGCAATTGACAACTGCGATTTATCACAAAAGGTACAAATAGGAAAATACTCTTTCAGTTTAAGTCATATTGAGAAATACTTTTGTTTAAAAGACTATATTGAAAAAAAATTCGACATTCTATTACAAGATTTTGTTGGACACTGTGTAATTGAGATACCATCTCAATGAATGACAAGTGTCCTTCAAAATTTAAAAACAAAACAAATTAACTACATATATAAATACTTTTTTATCCTTTCATTATTTTTACATTTCTACTACAGTACTACTTAACAAGCTTCCCCCAATTCTAACACATCTTAAATTAATGTTATGTAAAATTATTTTACAAGATTTATAAAAAAGTGTGCGACAACTTTAATTAAATGTTAGAACTACAATGCTATAAAATATTTCAATTTATAAATATTCATTTTTAAATAAGATCAACTGAGTAACATATTATATATGTTATGTAAATTTATATTACAAAAGAACACATGGAAATTATTAATGATTATTTTATAATAAAAAATCTCATATTTATTAATGAATAAATGAGTATTATTTTTTATTTCTTTTAAAAATTTATTATTGTTTTCTTATCTTAATTCCTTTAAAAAAAACTTATGTTTTTAAAAGAAAATTTATTATGTTTTCTGCGTGGCTGGATCGGACTGGTCGGTTCAACTGGTTCGACCGTGAACCAGTGACTTATTCGGTCCGAAAATCCCTAATCGGGTGAGAACTGGACCGTTGGTGTACCAGGTTGAACGGTCAAAAATCGGGAAATCGGCCACCTGAATGAACCGCCGGTTTGGTCCTTTTTAATACATGTATATATTTTATTTTATTAATATTAAAATATATTTAAAGTTTGTAGGTTGTGGAACTTGAACCGTTCACCTCCAATAACTTACAACCACTTAAGCCAATCATTAGTTTGTAATAACTAATGTTAAATACCTAATATTTAACTAGTTCATCAAATGCAAGATTTTTCTTTTGTGAATTTGAGTATTAATCTCTTTCAAGTGATATAAAATTTTAAATATGAAATATGTTTGTCCTTATTTTTTTTTTATTTCAAACTATAATATTAGAATAAAAAGGGAAAAATTTAATTCATATTTATATATTATGCAAATTTAATTTTTAAGAGATTAGATTTTATACTTTGTATATCGCCAAAGTTTATTGTAAAACTATTAATATATTATTTTTTTTCTTTATATTAAATATTTTTAAATGAATGTTGTAATTTTTATATTCATAATATTGTAATTTTTATATTCATAATATTTTATTAATTAGTTTTTTATTTAAATTATTATTATGATTGAAAGGATAGTGCCCTGCAAGCCAATATATTTAGCTTGTACTAGGACTATCGTAAACTTTCTCTAGTATAAATGAATTAATACACTCGTTTGTTTATAGTATGTAAATCAAACAATGGCCAACTTCATCTCTCGCGAATCACTTAAGCGATTGGATGAAATCCTTGGATCACAATAGACTATGGGACGATTCACTTCAGTATGAGTGCAATCACGAAACAGTCTCTAAGGTCGTGATATTAAAACATGTTCCAAGTCATAGATTTCGAACGAGACGGGGTATCGAAGGAATCGCAAAGACTTGTACAAGTATGCATGATTCACTTGGAGTGAATTTGTAGCGTTTCATGAGCAAGGCATTTGATGCTAGTGCATATGAGTAGGTGGCTCGATAGGGGATCGAACGCATCGAACGACCCGAACAGAGAAATCCATTGTGGAAGCGCAGACGCACATCGGCGATGGGATGTTTTCTCAAGACTTATAATAGTGTACGATTTAGTCCTTTGACTTGAGGTGCTAGGGCGAATTCGGTGCACATGAGTACGTACTTTGATTTAGGAGCCGATCATTTAGCCTGATCATTGTGCGACTACTTTGGGTATGTAGGATCGTGTACGCGAATGGTTAGCATTAATATGGGATCTACCGACTCAACGTGGTGTGTTGAGAGAATTTCCTATACGTTCTTAGATAATAGATTCCGAGAAACCTATGATCATAGTTGGTGACGGATTTGGAAAGGGGTTCCAAATTTAGCAGTCACACTGGAATTATTATCTAGAATTAGAAAGTATAGTTATCGAGATAATTAGAGGTGCCGATCAATTCACACACCCTAGGTCTCGATCGGGAAATTAAGTCGATAGAAGGACCGTATGTACATGGTACTTATAAGAGGTGAGGTTCACTGAGATCAATTCACCTGAAGTTGGGCCTCATGGGCTTGTGGCTAGACATCGACCATGAGGTGTGGGTACTCATGAATTAATAAGGAGATTAATTCTTGAGTGGTTAATTGAAAGTGTTCAATTAATCGAAGCAATTTATAAGCTCGTAAATTAAATCACGAAAGTAGTGGGCCCGCGGCCAATTGATGGTGAACCTAGAGGGTCACACACAATACAATTGGACTGCAACAAATCATATAAGGAAAGTTTGATTTAAAGAGTTAAATCAAAATTGAAGAATTAAAGTGTTAATTCTTAAAGGAGAAAAATATTAATTAGAAGTAGCCTAATTAATTAATGGAGAAGGATTAAATTAATTAATCGGATTAATTAATTAAATGGGCTGAATTAATTGAAAGAGTTTAATTAATTAAAAGATGGTCTAGGTCCATTAGGAAACAAATAAAGGCCATATGTAAATGGTCTTTAAGTTTCCTAGTAGGATTAGAACACATCTAGGTCAAGACTCCTTATCTATATAAGGAGCTCAAGACCTCAAAAACCTAAGCCCTAACATATAGCCGCCCCCTTCTCCAAAAATTTGAAAATCAGCCGCCACCTCTCTTCTTTTGAGGTTCGGCCGAACCCTGTGAAATTGCACAGGGTTCATGCGATTTCTCTCTTCTTTCTTCCTTGCTTGATAACCTTTGAATCCTAGTTCTGAGCCTGTGGATTCAAAAGGAGTTGCTTCAATCCAGTTGGTGTGGACACCGCTAGAGGCACAACATATGGGGTGCTTCTCCGAACCAAAAGTCCTGCAGATCTGAAAGAAGACCGGAGAAAAACCACCACCGTTCCTGTGGTGAGGTAAAAATCGCTAAACACCCCATGGATGTTTTGATTTGTGTATGACTAGATGAATAAAGATTCTGCTTCGGTTGTTTAAATTTTTTAAAATTCCGCTGCTTTAACGTTCTGACGTTACCAATAACCGAACAATGATTAGATAAGTTAATAATATCATATGATAACTTGAAACTTACAAACTAAATTTTAAGTTTTTGTAAGTATTTGGGTGATATTGTTGCATTTTTTTACATAGTATATATATATATATATAATAAAATTAAATATTAATATTATATAATAATGATGTCATACTGGCCTGACCGGTCCGACCAATAAAATCGGGGGCCAGTTGGCTCACAGATTTATTGCTCCGGTCCGGATCTGAAAACATTGGTTTGAACTGGCCATAGCATGGCCAGCTTCGGCAACCTAACAACCAAATTTGGTCGTCGCGTTGCCGAACATGGCCACGCCATGGTAGGTCTAAACGGACATGGTGGGGTGATGGGCTGGTGGGATGGTGTAGGGTTTTTAAGAAGAAGAAGATATGGAAGGTTTTTTTAGTGAGAAGAGAAAGGAAGATGGGGGAGAAAGAAATGAAGGATTTTTAATTTTAATTTTTTAGTGTTTGTTGAACATATTTTTTAAGGGTATAAAAGTAAACTACTATTTTTTGATATATCCAACAATAAAAAGGGGTCCAAATGAATATTTTTTATTGGACAAAATTATGTGACTTATATTTTATCTTCGTAAATTTAAAAGTCAAAATTGACTATCTTGTGTGAGATAGATTTTTGACCTATCTCCTAATAGGCTAACAAAATTATCTTTCAAATTTAACTTAACTTATTTACAATCAATAATAGCTATTACAAAAATAATGAGGTCTAACATTTGCTTTATTTGATTGTTGGATCATTTTATGCATGGCCGGCCCAAGTGCTAGGCAACTTGGGCCGGCGCCTAGATCTCCCGGTTCGGAGGGCCCCAAAATTTATATTTAGGCCTTTAGGAAATTTAAAAATTAAATATTTTTAATTTTATTAATTTTATGTACATAGTATATATCTTGGCTCATTTGATAAGACTTTATCTTGATGAGTGGAAGGTTTAGGGTTCAAATCCAAATATTGACTTTTTTACCTATATTTTTATTGTTTTATGTTATTTAACTTTTTTTCTTTTGTAATAATTGTTCATCTTTTTTATTTTCCTTTCATAATAATTATTCTTTTAATCCCTTTCCTTTTTTATTGATTTCTTGTCAATTTTTTTTTCTTAATAAGTACTTTTAAAAAAATTCTTTCTTAATTATTATAAAAAGAATACGTTTTTTTAATTTCTTTATAATAGGGTTTTTATAGCTTATTACTTTCTCACTTAGTATATTGCAAAAATGAATTTCGCCACCAATAAAATTGGTCTAGCTCCATCCATATTTTTATATGTATGTGTATCTTTTTCTTAGTTTTATATACGATGTATAACTTTTTCTATACATGATAATATATCATTAATAGAGTTAAGAATGTCACGAAATGAAACAAAGTCAAGCAATCAATTATGATATTTGTAAAATAATGAAATAGAGTTAAGAATGTACATATACTTGTAAAATTTGCTTCGGCTAAAATAATATTTTTAATATTAAAAAGTATACAAAAAAAATTCACGGTTGAATCTTTTAAAAATTAAATGAGTGTGTTATTTAATTATCTATCTAAAAAATAATATATTAAAGAAAATTATATGTCAATATATAATTAGTATTTTTGCATTTAAAAAATAAATTGATTATATCATTTTTATAACAAAGGACCCAAATTTAAAATTCGCTTAGGGCCCCCGAATGTCTAAGGCCGACCCTGATTTTATGTATATTTTATAAGTAATACTAAAAAAAATATAGGCGAGTTCAAATATTTGAAACTAGAGAGTTCAATCTCAAATCTATCTTATATTTTTGTACTAAAATACGTATTTTTCAGATTGGAATACTCATACCAGAAATACTGAGTCTTGCGGGTTTTAAAGAAAAACAAGACTGATCGGGTTTTGGATAACCCGGACTCAAACCCCACCCCTAAACTAGACCCTTTCTCACTATACCAAACCACAAATATAGATCCATCAAGCACACCCGACCCGAGCCACCACAATATGTTGAACAATCAACCACTTGCAATTAATTAAAAAAAAAAAAGATTCATCTGGTTATTGCTTTTGAAGAACTTCTAGAGAAACGCAATTTTGTTTCCATCCAAAAATTTCAAGGTGAGTTGGAAAATTATTGGTATTTATTGTATATATTTATCGCTTCGTGAATTCATGGATCTTGATGCCGTAATTTAGTGTCATTTGTTTCTTACAAAGTCATTCTAAAGACTCTCAGATCGCAATTTTATGCTATATTATGTTGTTTGACAATTCAATAAGTAACATGAATAAATGAATATGCAGTTTTATATAGGAGTATATATGTTTTTAATTTGTTTTTACTGAAAGAAGTGTGTTCAGAAACCCTATCGAATCCTCCTTTCAGTTAGTTAGGTGTTGAGTTATCACTGTTCTCTGATTTATCCGGTCAAATTAATTATTTATTTCTATTGCTGTGCTGATTAAGTTTAAAACAAATAAACACACGAAATTACTTGAAAAGTTAACCATTGAAATTAACAAGAAAGTTTCAATCTTTGGGATATGGCTTCCAATTTCCTTTGATTTTAGCTTGGGTTTTGGGTTTTTGAGATTCAACATTTTTCTTCTCCTTTTGATTGGGTTGAATTTTGGAGGTTCTCTACATATATATAGTACGTTTCACATTTTCATTGGGGGTTTCGGGCTGAGTTTTTTAAAGTACAAGGGGTTCTATGCAATAAAAATTTCGCAAGGCAGTTTCGTGCAGGTTTAGCATAACAGTATCTTGCATTTACCCCCTTTCCTAAAGAAGATCTTTTTAAATGATGAGATATTTGGCTGATATGCTTCACCTATGCTTTTGGAAAAATAACATAATTAAAAATTATTGTCCGCTTGTATGTGTGTTATATTAATGGATGAGGATATGATTTATATTCATGCAAATTCTGTCTGCATCAACTGCTTACGACTTTTGTTTTATCATACTATGGCATTAAACAGGAACCTTTAACAGGGATAGTATGTTGTAGAATATCTCGGAAACATTCTTAGATGCTAACTTTTGATATGTCATTGAAAGTTGAAACATCATGCATAACTCTTTGTAATACATTCACCACACAGATATCCGAATAACTTAAAAAGAAATTCCCGTCATATTAGAAAAAAGGTTGTCAAATTTTCATCATTATTCTTTGATTTATCTGTCAAGTTAAGTCGTTCTTCATTTCTATTGGAAAGCCATTAATTGCCTGTACTTATATATTGTCATTTGTCAAGTTAAGAGAGAACACTAAATTTTTGGGTCAAGTTTTTAAGGTCTCTACTTATATATTATAGATTTCGCATTTTTAATATTCTCTCTTTTAGATTTACCTGTTATATTGTGTGTTTTTATGCACTGTAGGAAAAGGGTGTTTACGATATTATGTTCTTAGATTGAGGACGTGAAACAAAATGACGTGTTCTAACTTCCATTGCGAAAAATCAAACCTTTTGAAATTGAACTGAGAAAGTGTTAATCTTTTGTTTTCAGAGTGCAAACTCAGTGATAGTTACGCCTTTGTATTGCTCATTTGTTTATGACTTGAGTTTGTTTGTGCTTGCATGTTAGTGTTAACTGTGTGAAGATAGAAAATTTCAAAGTGATGAAGACAAATAGTTAGAAGTTAGAACACTTTTCTTTGAAGTATGAACATGGTGGATCACATTTTTTCATTTAATGTCTGCTTTCCTCATAATATTAACAAAGAACCTTCAAGTCATTTAAATGGTAGATTTTGGTTGTCAAAGCTGCTTTTTCTTCATTTATGGTGATTGTTTTTCCAAATACCTTAATATTTCTTCCGGTTCTAATTACAGCCATTCTTATAGAAGACCTTTTTAGATGATGAGATATTTGGGCTATATGCTTCACCTATGCTTTGGTTATTATCAGCAAAGAAAGACTTTTTTTGGTCCTCTTTTCTTTATGGACGAGGATCTGATCTATATTCTTGCAAATTCTGTCAGCATCAACTACTTACAACTCTTATTTTATCGAGCTAATGCCAATTTACTCACTCGCTGAAGTTGAAATTAAGAGTGGGCATCAAAAGTATTTTTGAAATAGAGGGGTAAAGTGCAACATTTATAATAACAAAGTAAAGTGCCACATTTATCATAACACAAGGGGGTTAAGTGTCACATTTATCATAACACAGGTTTATAAAGTGCCACATATAAGAGGTGCAGTTTTGTCAGTCTGAAACTTTTCTAAAGATTATAGGGGATAAAGTGTTATTTTCAAATCACAGGGGGTAAATTTGACATTATGCATATCACAGGGAGTAAATTGCCATTAATTCTTATTTTATCATACTATGATATCTAGTATTAACATTGAACTAGTACTGGATTCCGAAAAGCACTGGATAGTATATTGTGGAATATATCAGGAGCATTCTTTAGACACTCCAATACTTTAATTGCTTGTAATGCCATTGGAACCTTTTTAATAGCCCCTTTGTAATACATTCTCCACATGTTTTCCAATAACATAAAAGAAATTTTTCGTAATTTTAACTGTCGGAGAAGAGAAAATATTAAATTTCTACATGGTGCAGGAAATGGGATTGTGGATACTGCTGGAGGGATGCTTGCTTCTCGCGAATGCACTGGCCATATTGAATGAAGATCGATTCTTGGCCCCTAGAGGATGGAGCTTCCAAGAATATTCTGGGATTAAGAGAAACTCGTTCAAAGGACAGATTCTTGGTCTTATTTATGCAACTCAGTACTTAAGAGTTCCTCTTATACTTCTCAATTTGCTTTGCATTGTTGTAAAACTCGTATCCGGTTGATGTTTTATGGGCGAACTGCGTTGTTTACGAGCTTGATTTTGCTCCCAATGTAGCTTTTATTTCAATATTCATTTGTATTAATTTAGTTTTATTCAACTTATGGTAATTTCTTGCTTTCTCTATTGTACTAGTATTCATTTTCGAGGTTTTATGTTTTCTTAGGGGCCTATTTCTTTGGCATCTTCCAAAAAAATTTGTGTTTGAGAAAAACGAGACAAACATCATTTCCATTTTATAAAATAAATTTATAATCTCTCAATTTTTCCAATCTACATTCCCAAAAGGTAAAGAAATAACTCTACTTTGATTTGACATAAATTAATATATCTTTTACACAACTTATCTCATATAAGTAACACCTTTTAACATAAAATCTTATATATCTTACACCTATAACCTAAACTCTTATAAAAAAAAATCTGCATTCACCTTATTGAGTTATTTATCAAACCATTCTCCCAAAATTCAAACAAATAACATTATACAAATCGAAATTATTTCACAAATCCCCACCACTCTCACAAACTACTCTCCCAAATGCCAAACAAACATGCCTAAAAGTTTCTTGGAACAGTTTCTTTTATGCCTCAATTTAAAAGGTTTTTCAGATTACTTGCGGAAGAAGAGAGTGTATAAGAGGAAAATAAAGAAAAGTGGAAGTATTAAAATACATCCATTTGTATAGTTTGAGAGTGTTATAGGATAACAAGTAAATTTTGAAGGTTAAAGAATACCTCCTTTGCTAATTTTGTTCTCTCCAAAGGTTGAGTAGCAAAGAGGTTATTAGTATACGGATCTGAATACCCACTTTCAGATATTATATCTATGAAAAGAAAAGAAAAGAAAAGGAAATGTAAGTGTCTGTTTGTTTGGCGTTTGGGAAAGTAGTTTGGGAGAGTAATGGAGGTTTGTGAAATAATCTCGATTTGCGTAATGTTGTTTGTTTGGGTTTTGAGAAAGTGGTTTGAAAAATAAAGTAGGTGTAGGATTTTTTGGAAGAGTTAGATTGTAGGTGTAAAATATGTAAAACTTTATGTCAAATCATGTTTGTTATGTGAGATAAATTGTATAAGAGATATGTTACTTTATGTCAAATCAAAGTACAGTTTGTATAGATTTTGTTTAGAGATAAGAAAATTGTTGTTTGTTTGGCTTTTGAGAGAGTAGTTTGAAAAAGTTAATGGATGAAAAATTTATTTTAGAAAGTAGAAAACATGTTTGTTTGACATTTCCCAAACACGAAAAAAATTTGAAAAATGCCAAACAAACAGGCCCTAAATATGTAAAGCACCACAAATTAATTATATACTTCATAATTAAACCAAACACTTGAAATATTAAGATATATTTACATTGTTTAATTGTACCAACTTGGAAATTTTATTTGGAAAATTCTAATCAAGTGGGCCTGGCACAAATGCGTGCCTTCAATCAAAACATGGCTAAAGACGGATAGTTCGATAATTCGACCCATAATGGGAAGACCAATTATACTCTTTAAAATTACGGTGGCAATGGGATGGTCGGATGGATATCAATCTAAATTTAATCCGATCAATTGAATATTTTACTCTTTAAAAGTTGAAACCTAGATAATAGTGGAGGCCTGTGGTCCATTAAGACTGAGGAGGTTGAACCGGCCATAGTTATTTGAGTATTTTATTTTCTTTCTATCCAATGTGAAAAGGTGAACAAAGAAAATTCTTAAGACTCATTGATCAACTATAAATAAAGTGGATTCGAATAATTAATCTATGAAGAAATTGTAATAGCAGTATGAGATGAATTTATAAGATAATTGTAGGGCTGTCAATAAGGTTTTGTGAGCGTGCTTGGAGTTGCTTACACTCAAATATCATCAGATTCAATGATTATCGTCTTAAATTTGGCTCATGAATTTGGCTCGTATATTATTCAAACTTCGAACTTATATCAAATAAGCATAAACTAAATTTTTATAAAATAATCATGTATAACTAAGATGCAATATTAAAAATATTGTAAAACACAAACAAAAATTTATAAAACTCATACAAGTATATAATACTTCACCTGTCCCTAAATTTTCACTACTATTTTCTTTTTGGGATGTCTCAAATAACATTCCCTTTCTATGAATGAAATTATTTTTCTCAAAAATACCTTCTCGCATAAAGTAATGATTTGACACCAATAACTCTCAACCATTACTTTAAGGGCATATATGTAAAAGTACTCAAATATTTCACCTTTTTAACTATTACCTAAAGCTCCGCACCAAAAATGAAATGATAGAAAAATTAGGGACAAGAGGAAGTATTAATTTTAAGTAACATTTTAAATTAAAAACAATGACACGAGTCGATATATATAAAATGGATAAAAATAAGAATTATATAACGTACCCCACGCATCATCATGCTTCAACTAAAGATATTTATATTATATATTATATAAAAATATTCAAGCATTTTTATAAATCGGGCTTTATTCTCAATTAATAAATTAATCGAACACAATATTGACACTCAACTCAAACAAAATCGTGTTGACTTGTACGACCTTGTACATGCACGACGAAGTTGAAATTCCTAGAAAAGTGAGACAATACATTTTGTAAGATTTCAACACTAATTATTTATGAATCTTGAGGTTGGAAAATTCTACTTTTAACTGGGTTTGGTCGAACTTATACAACTACAAAAAAACGAAACAACTATATTGCACTTATAATATGAATACTTCGAATTCGACCAAACTAAGTTTAAGCAAAAGTTAGTACCCTTTACGACATTATGATATTTCAGAAATATTTCATGTAGCTTTATTTTTTCAGAATACATTCATCGTTACATCATAAATCATTGCAATAATTGTCCAAGTACAAAAAATTGTAAATAATAGACAACTATCAAATACTAGTGATAAACTAGAATAAATACTCATATTAGTGAGAGCAAATACCCACAATTGTGAAAGCTATGTTAGGCATGATGCTCTTAAAGCATGTATTTGTACAATTTTTAGTTGAATAAATAAATTCGAAATTCATTTTTCATATAATTATTTCGATTATGCATTTATTGCATAATATAAACATAAAAAAAAAATTAAGTCTATTGAAGAGACTAAGACTTAAGTATATATGTTATACTGGAGGATTTAAATTATAGCTAATAGACTAAAAAGTCCGTAGTGAGTTAAATATGAGATCTTTAACAAAACAATACTAGTACGGTCCACGGAACATTTACAATGTAGTAATCTTGATCCAAATTACTGATGTAGAGACATTGAAGGTGGATGTACGTGTAATTCGATTACATAGGACTGAACCAGACATGATCTAGAATCATAAATAAGTACCGTTGATATTATGGTCTAGAACATGTCAACTGATGATCGTATGCGAATTGATCTAAATCCTGAGTATACATAAACTCCTGTTTATGTTGACGAGTTCTTTTGACTCATAGGTAATGGTCCGTAACCATGTCGAGCCTAAAACTTATGTTTTGAAGATCCATTGAGATAAATGGCTGAGAATGTGTTCTACAGACATGGAATCCAACCCTTCTTCCGAGAAGCTAGAATATTGATTCCCTTAAGTGTTAGTTCTAGAACTGAACAATAGAGCGCTCTGATTGATTAATAAGTTCATAAATCAAACTGTTTACTAGTAAATTAATGGAACTTAAGGATAGAAAAAGTAATTAGAGGGGCAAAACGGTAATCACGCCTAGCTCTAGTTAAGAATCAATTATTGGAAAATTAAATTGCATGCATGTAGTGATTATATCAATGGACTATCTTGATCTTTAGAGTAAAATATATTGTAATGACAAGAGTGCAATTCCAAGTCTTTAGTGGAGTCACTTGGAAGTAATAGATCGAATAATTAAATTAAAGAGTTTGATAAATTATTGGATTTATTGGAGCTTGAAGTTACATGTCCATAGGTCCTCAACCACATCTCCTGATAATCTACATTTGAACTCAAGAAATTAAGACAAATTCATTCATGTTGCATTTTGAAAATAGTTTCCTAAAAAGAGAAAGTCCGAATTAATTCGATGATATTTAATTAATTAATTTAAAATTAGTTAATTAGAAAATATCATGATTAATTAGATTAAATTTTATTATAGAATTGAATCTAGTGGAAATTGATTAATAGATTCAAGAAAAAGGACAAAATTGGTATTTATGGAATTTCTAATTGTAGAAATTTATTATTTACTATGCAAATATATATGATCGGGTCGAATCGTTCGGATCCGATTGAATAAAACACCAATAAGTTAAACCCTAAAACTCTTGATCATGAAACCTAGATTTTGTCAATGATTACCACTAAGCTACTACTTCAATTATTACATATACTCTTTCTATTTGTGTGTACGAAACACAAAGAAGAGGTCGAAAACAAGCCAACAAACAAGCAATTGGGCCAAACAAACAAAGTATATAATATTAATTTCCATATAAATGAGGTTGAAACTTGAAGACATTCATGCATGCAAGATTCCTCCGTTTTGTTTGTGACAAGTGGCTTGTGCACTTGTAATGGCTAACAAGTGGCTCATAGATTCCTCAGGGTTTGACACCTAAGCACACAAAATGGCTACTCAGCAACCCCAGCTCGTCTCCATGCCACACGCCAAGTGGCGGGCCATTTGTCCTCTTGAAGAAAATTTATTTATTAATACGTATCTAAAAATAGAAATTATAAAGGAAAACAACAATCATAGATGTTAGAACTTAAATCCAAAGTTTCCATAGTCATTAGTTTAATTCGTAGCTAATGATGCATGTATATAATATAACAATAGAAATGTCGAGTTGGTCTAGTCTGATGGCGAGTCCCAGAAATTTTAGAGGTCTCGGGTTGAGTCCCACAAAAAATGTGGGTATTTTTTTATAGTTAATACTCATCTTGTTAGTATGTAGATTTGTATTTGTTAGTTGATCTCTTTTCTAGTAATTAAATTATTGGTCCCAAGTGGTCAAAGGGGTCTAGGAAAGGGGGGGAGGGGAGGGGAGGGGAGGGTAGGTGAATAAACCTTTTTAAAACTTTTAAAAACTTCACAAAATCAACTTACGTAAAAGAGTACTTGGTTGTTCACGTAAACAGTAGAGTGAAACACTTAGCAGTTGGTTATAACTTTCAGCGTAGTCAAGCACTCAGCTATTCAAGTATTCAACAAAGTAAAAACAATTCATAAATCAGAGTTAAATGAGTTGTGCAGTGGAATTAGTACAGAGTTTTAAATCAAACGTTTTAATCAAACAATATTTTGCAAACAAAATATTTTCCTTCAGAAAAATTCTTTTCAGTCCTTCAAAAGTAAACTATAACAGAAGACTAGTTTGTGCTAATGAATGCACAAGAAGTATGTAGAAATTAAATAACACAAAATTTTATAGTGGTTCAAGGGTGGTATAATCCCTCTAGTCCACTCTTCTTCCGTAACACGTTGGAAGGTAAATGCACTAATATGTTAGATCAATACAACACTTAGAGTTTACAACTTCTACGCTCAAGCGGAACTTTTACTCTTAATAAAGTTACAAGACTTAAACTCCTTGAGTTTAATCTCTCTCACAACACATGACTATAACTAATTTCTCTTCGAAACTAACTCTCAAATACAACTTTGTTGTTGGTCCCAAGTGGTCTAACGAGGTCTAGGTGGGAGGGGGGGGGGGGGGGGGGGGGAAAGGGGGGGGGGGGGTGAATAGACCTCTGTATCTTTAAAAAATTTCTCTAACTTTGCTTAAGTAGAATAAGCATATCTGTCGTATGAGACTACTTAATTGATCTAGCACTCAGCTTATCAGCGTAAGATAAACCACTCGTCTGATCTACTTATCTTTTCAGACAAATTCAGAGTTTTAAACTTGAACGCAGCGGATATGATGGTGTATATTTTTCAAACAAGTTTAACTTAAACGTTTTATCCCCCGTTTAATAAATTCCTCTTAAAAAAAATGTCTTTTAAAACTTTTACTTATGAAAATATGCAATGCAAATGTAAGTAAGTAACACATGAATTTTTATAGTTGTTCGGCAGACATAATACCCCTTAATCCACTCTTCTAAATCACGAAGATTTAGGTTCCACTAGAACACAAAGTTACTAGTACAAACACTTGTGCATTTACAACAAATGACCAAGCAACAAGCTCACAATAGGAGATCACTCAGAAACCTATTCTATGAAGCAATATCACTCACAAAGATGGATGTCTACTTCTCACAAGACTCGGTTGAACAAAATTACTCAGATTTTATTATTGTTTAAACTTTTTCTTCAACTATGCTTCGTCAACAGATGACTAAGCTGATGATCTGTTCTTGAGTTGAGACTTAGAAAATTTGGTCGTTGAATTCTCTCTTGTGTTGTGTTGGCTTAACTCTTGAATTGTAGATCTATTTATACTCGACAAAATGAATTTTGTCCATTGAAGTGAGACAAAAATTCAGATCTTCCTCGAGTTTCGGTCAAATCCTTAAATGACTCCCTGCAACTGTTCTCTTTAACTCTATTGTATTGAGCTATCAGTTGCATTAAATGCACCATACTGATACGAGGTAATTTGAATTAACTCCTTCAATCATTTACCGTAAATACCCTTTCAGCTTCTCATTTATTACGCCAAGTGCATTATTACCGTTGAAATGACTTCTGATCCCTTCCACTTAGTTGATCGAATCCACTCTACTGATGATCACTCTGCTGAATCAAATCGAACACATCTGATTTGACTCTGCTGATATTCACCAGTCTGATTCCGTACTCAGCTTAAGATCACTTGTATTCCTGACCGAAATTCAATCTTTTGATTTGTACTTGTCTGATTGAATCTTCAAAGGCTTACTAAGCTTCCATTACTTAGCTGATGATCCTTTTGGAAATCATCAAAATCTTCCTTAACATTCCTCAGCTTCATCCAACAAGTCTGATTCTTGAAAGTTTCCAATTTCATAACCAAAGACAATATGTTGTAGGCTTGTCATTTGTACGGTTCTGTCACTTCGCATTAAATGCACTCTTCTGTCCGAGGTTGCACTAAAATTCAAATCATTGAACCTTATTTTCTCCGAGACTTGAGTAATGAATGAACTTCATGAACTCTTCTACTGTCTGAAGTAATAAATGACTTAGCTCTTGTACCTTGTCATTTGTTGAAGTCACTTGGTTGATTAAACACTTGGTCGTTTGACACTCAGCTCTTTGACTTATCTGATAGAACACTCGGTTGTTTGACACTTAGCCATCAAACTCTTAGCTATCTGACTTAGCTGTCCAAACTCCTCGTATGTTCCATACTCAGCTATATGTACTAAGCTCTTCACTTGAACTTAGCTAGTAGACTTCACTATAGTTAATCAATCAAAACTAACCTTTGATTAACCCTTCGACTTCAAACCTTTGAATATGATACTTGACTTTCTCAATATTCTTCACTCTGAAAATATTAACTAAGTATATCACTTAGCTCTTGATTCGTCTGATGATTTTTTGCGTCGTCTCTGACTTAGCTTTGTTATCATCAAAACCTTTAACTCTCATCAGTACTTTAACTCTCTTGATTGTTTGGCTTGCTTGCTCTTGAGTTAATAAATTATTCCAACATAAATAAATTTGTTTGTTTCCTCAATATGAATATGGACAAGCTCCCACAATGTGACAACCTCATATTCGAATTCCTGTTGAATGAGATTCTCATTTAATGTACCCGAAGCGTCGAAAGAAATTAAGTCAGAATTAAGACATGAATACCATTAATAAACCAAAAATAGATCAAAGAATACGTATCAATAGGAATGACCTATAATTAAGGTAGAGTTTCGAAGATGTGTCAATATTGTTAATATATCTACTTGTGACAACTAAACCTGTTACAAATTTATCACTAATAATTAGTAAATGTCTAACTTATATGGACGGGTGATTGTCTAATGGAAGTTCAGGACTATTCTCATAAATTGATGAATCCAAGTTTGAATTCTCGATAAAAGGTTCCTATATTAATATGTCTGACGCGCCTCGAAAGATACTAAAAAAAATATCAAAACTAATTATTCTCAATATTGTACTTATCAAAATATTATTGTGGCACAATAAAAAAAAAGTACCTGGTTAGAGACAAAAATTGACAACTCAGTATAATTACGACTTTATTTATAGGGGGTAGTACGTATAAGGGTAAAATAGTGTATGTTTAATTATATAGTTTGTTTTCAACATTTTTACTTATAAAATTGCACTTTTGATCATATATTTTTGGGCATATCTTACACTTTAAATATAAAATTGCACTTTTGATCACAGTATTCTTGAAGATGATTCATAAAAAAAAAAAAAAAAAAACTTGAAGAGGGAGTGAACTGTCAACCCTAGTCATGGAGTTGATATAGAAAAGTATGTTCTTCTTTTTAGCATGCAAATTTTATTTTGTAGCATGTATTTTGATCAGTTAAATATTGCAAATGTTTCGACAACATTACAAAACATCAATAGAATTGTGATTTTTTTTTTATTAAATTAACAAAAATAAGTGACTCTCAAAGCAAACAAATACTTCCAAAATTACGTACATTTTATTTTTGGTTCCATTGCTTAACAAAATATTTTCAACAATAAGTGACGAAAAGAACAAAAATTTTGATCCATGTTTTTTAAAACAATAAGAGCGTGTTTGCAAACAGTTTATCAACTTTTCTTACCTCGAACGCAACAATCTGGTATTTGCAAAATTAGCTTCAACTTCAGGTTCTCTCAAAATAAGTTGTTTTTAACTCATAAGCTATAAGCTTCTTTTGAGATGATTTTGTTTATATTGAACTTAACTCACAATCTCATGCTTCAACTTATTTGTTAGAGTTTGCAAACACATCCTAGGCGTTAGTTGATTTGTTAGGCCCAGGCCCCATACATTCAAAGGATATTCAATTTCTCCGAAATTTGCATTCCTACCGAATAAATTTTCTTTTTGTACTTTTGATCTTGATTGTCTAGATTTCACATTTATTACCTTTCAGAAATACAAATAAACTCAAAATTTTACAAGAAAATAAAATAGATCTTTTATACATTAGTGAGGACCCAAACTCGTGAGATTAGAATTCCAATTATAATACTCCTATAAGATAAGATAAGTGTAACAAATATTCCACGTGGTATTGGTTACATTTTAAATACGATTTTCTCTATTTCATAATATTTATCATTTTAGAAAAAAAAAATTATTTCAAATTATTTCTCGTTTTATGATTCTAATGCAATATTAATTATCCATTTTTACCCTTATATCACCTAACAATTTTATCTTATAGCTAGTGATATTGCCAGATCAAAAATTGTTGTTGCCAGAACAAATTTTATCAATTACCTAATATGCCCTTATATCTTAACAAAAATTCTTCATTATCCTTCATTGCATTCTCTCACCTTATTTATTATTTCTTTCTCTATCCCCAATAATGTAATGTTTACTATTTTCCTCATATTAATCTCTCCTCTTGTTAAATATGAAATAGGACATTTCATCAAATAAACACAAACTGAAACCTCTTTTAGAATACATAGCTGATAGCTCTCTAGATAAAGACAAGGACTGATTTTATCAACCCAATAATTATAAAATGGTGATATTATAATTCAATTGTCCGATAAGGCTCTAAGTTTTTTTACCCATAAGATCTATTGAAATAGATCATTCTTCTTTGTAGGTAAAATTCATTACCATTAAACCCATATAATTTTAATTTTTTACATTAGGGATACCAATCTTATAATTCCTTTTATTTAATTACCCCATGGATATACTTCTTCACGAAGCTTTTCCGTATAAAATATTCATGAGCAGAATCCATTATCAAGTCAGGAACGAAGCTTTAAACAAAAATAGGAAAAAAATGTATATATATATATATATTTAATATATATATATACTGTTTGTTCTTTGGTTGGTGACGGAGAGGGATAGGGGATGACGTGAGTGGATGGTGGGTGAATTATTCATTTTTTCTTTTTTATTAAATGGATAGTTTCTTGTTGAATTGTAATGTTGGTGATATTTGGGAGCAGAAGAGTGATAAAAATGAAGAAAAATAGTATACGGAAGGTTTTAATTACAGATGAAACTAATTTGCGCATTAATTGATACAGGAAAAGTAGACAAAAAGTATTTCAACATAATTGAAGATAAGGACATTTATGGGAATATCATACAGTAACAATTGCTGCTCTGACAATATCGCTAGCCCTATCTTATCATCTCTTTGCTTTTAATTTAAGATATTTTAAATATATTTTTTGTAGTTTTCAAAAATTTCATGCTATTTATTAAATTTCTTAATTTCCGTGCAAAACTCTAAATCTATAATTATTACTACTAAAAAAAGTACTCCATTTTAGGTTACTCCATATAAAAAAGTAATATTAGGGCTAGTGATATTGTCAGAACAAAATTTGTTGCTTCCAGAGCAATTATTTTTTTATGACAAATATGCCGTTATTAAAAGAATAAACATCCTTTCTCTTTCCTATTGTCTTGGGCTTTTCCTCTTTCTCTTATCATCTTCCAAACTTGCTTGAGTTGAAAAGAAAAATTATTATGAACTAATGAATTTTGGCCAGATCCATTATAAATTATGCTTTCAATCTAATATTTTCAATGAGAGAATTGCATTTTTGGTACTGGGATTTAGGTCAATTTTCACTTTTGATACATCATTTTATGTGTCCAACACATTTAGTACAACGCTTTAATAAATTGTGACACATTTGATACAACCTAAGTAATGTAATTCGCGCTATTGGAGTTGTTGCACGCTCTTAGTTCGCGTATTGAGCGTGAAAAGTCAATTCGCGCTCTGGGCAAACATAATTTGCAAACTGAAATTCCCACATATCATACAATTACCTATTAGTGCACAACACGTGTCTGAGAACCTTGTTTTCGGCCGACATTTACATATTTTATTGTGCCAATTGCGTCAATATCAATGACAATGTTTTTTTTTTTGAGAACCCAAAGGTAAGTAACAATAATGAGTAAAATCGAAGTTTACAAGGTCAGAGATCAAGCTAGGAAGGACAACAAAGTCCCCATTACAAGAGAGTGCCAACTTAGCTAAAGCGTGAGCTACGGAATTACTTTCCCTAAAAACATGAGAACACGAGAAGAAGTCTAGATAACTAAGGAAAGCAAATCATCATAAACCAAACCCAGGGGGTGAAAATGTGAATGAACACTCCTGCATGTAACTTCATCAACTACAAGGTAACAGTCTCCTTCCATTTCAATACTTTTCCAGCCTTTCAAAACTCCAAATTCCAGCCTCTTTTCATAGCAACAACTTCGGCAGCATCTGGACTCAATAGATAGTCAAATTTTTCAGATTTCAAACCAATACAGACACCTAAATGATCACGAATAACAATACCTACACCAAAACAGTTAAGTTTCTGATCAACTGCTGCGTCCACATTGATTTTTACGCGCCCAATAGCCGCAGGCTTCCACTCTGAAATTAAAGTCCTGCTTTGCACCTGTGTACTGTTGCGGCTAAAGGAATCCAAATTTTTTTGATAAAAGTTACGGGAGAGAGTAACTAAATCATTTGGTAAAATTTCCTTATTATCCCAGAGTAGTTTGTTTCTCCCAAACCAAATCCACCAAGCCAAGGTACTAGCAAAGCCAATTTCAGAAGTATCCATACGGGAGTAAAGGTGATCAAACCAGTCACAAACTTCAAGGGAATTGTGATTATATTTTTCGAATGGGAGATTGGAGAGAGCCCAACATTGTCTCGCAAAGGAGTAGTGAAGTAAACAATGGAGAACGGATTCCTCTCCTACATCGCAGCGGTGGCAGTAATCATCTTGAAGAATTTTCCTACGTACGTTTCAAGGCGCTACGGACCGGAAGTGAACCTTTACAGCAAGACCAAATGAAGTGTTTAACTTTGGGCGGTGCTTTTAGAGACCAAATACGATTCCAAATAGTGTCAGACGTAGAGCTAGTGCTCCCCGTGGAGGAGCTGGACTCAAAAACATTCATGGAATGGTGAAGTCTATATGCCGATTTAACTGAGAAGCATCCGTTTCATTCATAATGCCAAATTGCTAGATCTTGACAGTCCCTACGGCTGAGAGATATGGAGAGAATTAGCTGAGCATCTTCTCCAATGACAATGTTGGGAACTGCAAAAAGGGATGGTAAATTGGTAATAGTCACGCAAAACAGGAAGTGATTAGATAGGACATTAATTACCATTTTTCAGTATTAAATAGAATCTATGGGCCTGTTTGTTTGGCGTTTGGGAAAGTAGTTTGGGAGAGTAGTGGAGGTTTGTGAAATAATCTCGATTTGCGTAATGTTGTTTGTTTGAGTTTTGAGAGAGTGGTTTGAGAAATAAAGTAGGTGTAGGGTTTTTTGGAAGAGTTGGGTTGTAGGTGTAAGATGTGTAAGATTTTGTGTCAAATCATGTTTGTTATGTGAGATACATTTTGTAAGAGATAGGTTACTTTATGTCAAATCAAAGTAGAGTTTGTATAGGTTTTGTTTAGAGATAAGAAAATTGTTGTTTGTTTGGCTTTTAAGAGAGTAGTTTGAGAAAATTAATGGATGAAAAATTTATTTCTGAAAGTAAAAAACATGTTTGTTTGGCATTTCCCAAACACGAAAAAAATCTGGGAAACGCCAAACAAACAGGCCCTATACATTCAAATAATTGTATAACTAGATATATATACTATATTAAAAAAAAAAAATTTATTGTAACCTTAAATATAAAATATGATAATTTTATAAAATATTGTTCTATAAAATAAACTATGTATGAGATGTTATAAATAATAATTATTTATTTAAAATTATTCACTAATATATTATAGGAATAATTACAGGGACCTCCCCTGTAGTTTAGTTCATTTTGCTTCCAATCCCCTCCAAGAATCATAATTACAATAACCTCCCCTGATGTTTCAAAAACCTTACATCCGTTAGTTTTTTGTTGACGCCATCACCCCAATTTTATTGAAAACCCCATTTTACCCTTCAATTCACTGTAGCAATTTTGGTGGACAATTATGACCTTGTTATGTTCAATACATAGGAGGGTTTTCTTTGTAATGTATATATATAAGTATGAATTCAAATGTTGTAAATTTATATGAAATTTATAGTCAGTTTGTTAGTGTATATATATTCTTAATAAAATTATAATAACACATCAATTTTTTTCATAAACTTTACAATTAAAATACAAGGAAAAGTAAATACATTATGGTTAATTATAATAAAAACATTGTAGAACATAAATAAAAATGTAAATATATTCAACTTTCACATTTAACCCGCAATTTTTATAATTTCAAGAAAAAATCATAATTAAAGTAAATGAATTACGTTTACTCATGAGAAGAAAAAAAACTTGAAGATAAATTATTTGACATTATAAAATTGCTCACATGTTCATAATTAATCCAAACTATAAAATTTAGTAAATTTTAGCTAAAACATTATTTTTATTACAAAAAGTAAAAATATTGATTTAAATACCTGATTTAATAAAATAATTATTATAAAATCATAAATATTAAAAATAATTATTACAAATCAATAAAAATAATTAATAAATATTATTTAAAAAAAAACCCCTCCCCATCTTCCCCATCCCACCCCAACCCATCCTCGCCCCACCCGCCATCCCACCCGTCGTCTCAAACCATGACCACTCCTTCCAGGCCGTGCCGCCGACCTGGAAGGAGCGGTGCTCGCCAGCCTAAGTTTTTCAACCCAGGCCGACGACGCGGCCTGGAAGGAGCGTAGGGACGAGGGGGGTTGTGGGTGGGGTGGGGTGGGGTGGGGTGGGGTGGGTGGGTTGGGGGTTAGGGATGGTTGAGTTTTTTTATTTTTATTTATAAAACTAATTTTTTAAAGTTTAGGGACCAATGTGCAATTATGATTTTTTATATCCATCTAAAATTAAAGTTTAGGGACCAATGTGCAATTATGATTTTTTTTATCCATTTAAAATTAAATTTTGTAAGGGTAATATGGTAAGTTTATAAATTATTTCAAGGGTAAATAAGACATTTTGCTAATCAGATTTTTTACATTATTTTTTAATTAAAATTAACGAAGTCATTTAAGTCATTTCACAGATTCCGTCCATGTCCGTTAGGGTTTTGTAAGGTTTTTGAAATCTCAGGGGAGGTCGTTGTAATATGATTCTTGGAGGAGATTGGACACGAAATGCACCAAATTACAGGGGAGATCCCTGTAATTATCCCTATATTATAATATTAACATTTTTATATAAAAAAAATCACGCTCTGAATGCTTCATAATCATGTTTTCATATATACGACGTTCTAGCGCTCCACGCTCATGCTTCTCTCTGCGAATTAGTTACCTAGGGTACAACCGTTAAAAATTACCGTTAAGTGGTGACGTGGCAGTTAAGTGTAATTGCAAAGTTGATGCCATTACTTATGTTGACTGATAATTTTACCCTATAACATTTCAGACTACCAAAAAAGCCCCATATATCAAAATTTATTGATGATTTTAATCTACATTGTTGTCAAATTTCAAAATTGACTCAAATAAGACCACTTGTAGACCAATTTGGATACTTTATATATTATATTTAAATAAATAATTTAATTTATAAACAATATTAATAAATTAAATAATACTACTTTAACATAAATCTCAAAAAAAAAAAAAGAATACACATTCTTTTCAAATATAAGATTTATATAATAGTATTAATCTATTTAATATTTATTAAAATAATAAATAATATAATTAAAAATATTTAATATAAATTAAAATAATAAATAATTATAATTTGAAAAAAAAACCCAACCCACCCACCCCCTCCTCCAATTCCCTGGCCGACTGCGACCTGGGATCTTCGTTACCAGGCCGTTGCCGGCCTGGAGATTGGCGGGGGAGGGGGGCGGGTTGGGTTTTTTTTTTAATAAAAATATAATTATTTATTATTTTAATTAATATTAAATATTTTTAATTATATAATTTATTATTTTAAAAAATAATAATACTATTATATAAATTTTATATTTGATGAGAATATTTTTTTAATTCTTTTTGAGATTTATGTTAAAGTATTATTTAATTTATTAATATTATTTATAAATCAAATTAGTTATTTAAATATAATAAGTAAAATCTCCAAATTGATCTGCGCGTGGTCTTAAATAATGACATCAAGGCGGATCCAGGAATTTTAAGCAGGGGGCTAAAGTATATTCCAAAAAAAAAATCAATCAAACAATCAAATTTAAATTTATTCACGATAACATATAGGGTAAATTACGAATACCCCCCTCAGGTAAGGCCTAATTACAAAAATCTCCCTCACGTATTGGGTATTACAAAAATCCCCCTCAGGTTTGTCACATTATTACAATTAACCCCTTGTCCCTAAAATGTTCCAATTTTTCCCTTGGAAGTTATTTGTAATGTTTATAATATGTTATAAATTTTAAAAATTGGGTGTTAATTGTTTTATCTTGTAAATATAAAAATAATAATCATATATTTACCACCAAAATAATTGATATAATTTATAATTTCGCATAAATTTCAATAAATATTTCAATTTATAATACAATATAAACTTTAATAATTTAAAATATCTTATTTATAATACAATATAATTTATTAAATTTACTAATTTAAAAAATAAATTCATTTAACTAATGTGTAAACAATTCATATTTATAAAATATATTATTAAAATTCTATTTAATTTAATATTTTACAATTTAAATTGCTAATAAATATATAAATACCTATTCTTTTGCAATATTTATTAAAACTTATGGACAATTATAAATTTTATCAATTATTCTGGTAGTAAATATATAATTATCTCTTTTCTAATTAATAAGATATAATAATTAGATCCCAAGTTTTAACATTTATAAGACATTACAAACAATACAAATAACACCCAAGGGCAAAATTGGAATATTTTATGGGCAAGGGGTTAATTGTAAGAAGGTGACAAACCTGAGGGGGGTATTCGTAATTTACCCTAACATATATGAAGACATTAAAAAAAGAGGAGGTGAAGTTTGACAAAAAATGAACCATATAAGTTATTTTTGTTACATATGATACCCCGGTATGACGAGAAAACCGTATTACAAAGAAAATTAAATATCGAATACTTTTTAAAATTACTGAGAATTTTTTTTCAACTATGCACATTGATTAAAGAAAAAATAAAATTGAACTACAAAAACAATGATAGTTCATATTATTTTTATAGTTATTATTATGAAAAAAATCTAAAAACCACATAATATCGAAATATTATTAAAAAGAAAAAATTTACTAAAAACACATAAAACATTGAAATATTATTGAGAAGGATTTTTTTTTTTTTTTTACATAAAATATTGAAAATATTATTAAGAAATTATTTTTGAAAGAAAAGATAAAATATTGAAAATAATATTGAGGAGGACAAAAAATTAAAAGAACACCTAAAAAGATCCATGATGGGGTTTGAACTACAAACCTCATGTTGTTTATTTCACACTATCACCAACTAGCACTACAATTTTTATGAAAAAACTTAATCAGTACAAATATATGGTCCAGAAAATATGAGGGGGGGTCTATAGCCCCCCTTTGCCCCTCACTAGATCCGCCTATGAATGACGTCAACTTTGCAATTAGACTTAACTGCCATATCACTACTTGACGTCAATTTTTAACAGCTGTTCCAAATATGTCATAATTTGTTAAAGCGTTGTACCAAATGTGTTGGGCACATAAAATGGTGTACCAAAAGTGAGAATTGACCTAAAGCGCAGTAAAAAAAATGCAATTATCTCATTTATCAATCTAAGACACTGAACTCGAAAATGCACTGGAAACAAAAATTTGGAAAATGCATAATTAGATTTATATCCATTAATTGTAATCTATGAATTCTTTAAAAAGAAATTAAGGTATCTGGTAACCCACCATTTTATGGCTTGCACTCCTAATCTCCACCTTTAAATCAATCATACTCTTATTCAAAAAATTGTCATTCAAACTTAGATTTTCAAATCCAAAGTTTTAGTATTTGAAAACCAATGATACAAATAACTGAAAAATTGTAAGAAAGCTTATGGTTTGGTCCAAATATTCCAGATCTTTTTACTAGCCAGATTCAATTAAACATATCTTCATATAAAGATTTCTAGATCCAAGGCCAGAACCTTCACCAAAAGCAGGGCGTGGAAAGAGTAAAAATTCTCCATGTCTGGTTTTTTTGTAAAGATTTGAAACAAAGTTTGGGTAACTCGACTATATTCGGTTGATTATCTAATTATCTTGTCAATTGATTAATGGGATTATTGCATTTTTGGCGCCACAACTATAGTCCACTGACATTTCTACCCCGTAACTTTTCGGGCTATCACATTTGGTGCCACAACTTCAACATCAGTGGCAATTTTGGTGCCAATTGAGGCCTAATTTCAAAATTGGTCCGAAATTCCCCCATGTGCGGGCTATGTAACATGAAAAATTGAAATTTTGACCATTCAACATCTTTTTCCTTAAAAAAAATACCAAAATCCAAAATATTTAACTTTTCTTATAATATTCACCAAACATTCCCTTAATTAAATTGTTACCTCCTTTCTTATTCTTCCCCAAATAAAAATATCCAAGTAGCCTAGTTCTTGATGGATGAAAATAATTTTTTATTTTTTTTAATGAAAAATGCATTGAATGGTCAAATTTCCCAATTTCATGTCACATGGCCCGCACATGGGGGAATTTTGGGCCAATTTTGAAATTGGGCTTCAATTGGCACCAAAATTGCCACTGATGTTGAAGTTGTGGCACCAAATGTGCCATCCCGAAAAGTTATGGGGTAGAAACGCCAGGTGGCTATAGTTGTGGACCCAAAAATGCAATAATCCCATTGATTAATTTAAAGTTAGTTGAGTAGTTTATTTAAAAGAGAATTTAACATATTTTTGCGTGGAGGCTTTAAGGAAAGATGAGAAAAAAAATTAAGGTGAGTACTGGGGACAGATATTGGACAAGGGTAAGGAAGATGACTGCATTAATGGAGTGTTTAATTCTACCAATAATAATTAGAGTGAGAATATATATTAAAGGGTAAATTTGGAATTTCAATATATCAACATATTTTGATCTGGCAATTTCGCTAGTCTAATATACTATGAAAACGAGCCAATGAGACCAGTGTACTTCATGGTGAAGGTGTTCTAAAGGGCGGCTTATATATTGACATCTTTCCTTAACATGACACGTGACAACCTCATCCAGTTCTTACACCGTTACACGTTGTTTGCCTCCCCAAACCGTCACTATAAAATCCAGGAATCTCCAAAAAACATAGTCATAACAAACACATCTCCCATGATTTTGTAATTATCTCAACTTACATTAAAAAAAACAAAGATAAATGGATAACGGGGTAAATAGTGGTGTTACTATTGTAGGTACACCAATTGGTGAGGAGCCAATAACCTCAATATCAAAGCGGCAAACAGTGGGACGCTCCCGAAAAGGATGCATGCGTGGTAAAGGCGGACCCGAGAACGCTCTTTGCACCTACCGAGGCGTTCGCCAACGTACATGGGGAAAATGGGTAGCCGAAATACGCGAGCCAGATCGTGGGAACCGGGTATGGCTTGGCACGTTCAACACCTCCCTCGAGGCTGCCCGAGCCTATGACGATGCTGCACACCGCCTCTACGGTCCTTGCGCAAAGCTCAATTTGCCCGACGGTGATTATAATGGTAGTGGTATATTGAATGTGCTAAACAACGATTATTCTGTGTCCGTGCAAGATTATGGTAATGATAATGAGATTGAAAATGAGAATTCGGTATTGGATGAAGCGAATTGCATGTTTAAGGATGTGAACGGAAAGTACGTTCCGTGGGATACTCCGGCCCCAACTTTGCTAGATGAGGATAGGGATATGACGAGGTGGCCGGAGATTGTTCCGGTGGGGAGTGGGGAGTTTTTGGGATGATTTTCAAGTTTCGTTGGTGTTTTAGCTAGGTAGCTATTACAAGTTGTTCTTTGTTATAGTATTAGTTAAGGCAATTGTTATTTCCTATTTTATATTTTGTGATTGGTTTATGATGATGTTAAATAGACTTGGTCAAATTATTACATAGTTAGGTGTACTGATAAGTCCCTTTGATTTTATTTCCGACCCTTTCGTTTACCTCTCTATGGGGTTTGTGAAATTGTACTAGCTAGTTCAAGTTAATGGTTGTTGAAAGGCTAGGGATACTCGTCAGGCTTCAAGTATTTTATTTTATTTTTCTATTTTTTTTTATGTTGTATATTTAATATTGACTAAATGGACCTATTTGTTTGACATTTAAAAAAAAAAAAAAAAAAAAAAAAAAATCGTGTTTGGAAAAATCGAGAGAAACACCATTTCTGAAATTGAAATAAATTTATCTTCTCTCAGTTTTTTCAAACTACTCTCCCAAAAGTCAAACAAACAATAATTTTTTTGTCTTTAAGAAAAAACTTGCACAAACTCTATTTTAATTTTGCATAAATTAATATATTTTTTTCACAACTTATCCAACATAAAAAATATGATTTGACATAAGATCTTACAATTTTACATTTACGACCTAAACTCTTCTAACAAAAGTTACATCCACCTTATTTTGCAAATTACTCCCTCAAAATTCAAACAAACAACATTAATCAAATAGAAATTATTTCACAAACCCCCCGCCATTCTTACAAATTTTTCTCACAAGTGTCAAACAACCCACGTGGTTTTAGTTCAATTTAAGTATTTTTTGATGAAGAATTGAATTTAAGTATCAGTTAATCGATGTGCTTACTAAACCAATTATAGTTTTTTTTGGTTTCTATGTAGTGATGATATCTAATAATACAAAATTCAATTCGACTGATATGCAAAAGAATCAAAATCTCGCCTTTTTTCAGTTTAAAAAAAGGGAATTGCATTTTTTATATTAAACCTTACCCACTTCAGATATTTGTTACTGAACCTTATAAAAAAACGCATTTTTTTTTGTTTTCCAAGGGTTTAATCTGTTTCGAGACGGGTTGAACACATTAAGTGGGTACCTCTCCCAACAAGGACGAACCTGCGTCTGCTACTTTGTAGTGACTAGTCCCTACAACTAGATCAATCACCAGTTGGTAAAAAAAAAGACAAATTTAATATCAAAATTGAAGGACTTTTTCCACATTTGGTTGAGCTTTAATGGTGATTTTTGGTATGCTCCAATTTTTTTTATCACAGCATGCTTATGCGCCCTATATCATATCTGAAAATTATTGTAAGATGATTCCTTGTAGATTATGATATATGATTTAATTTTGATTAAAATCCCGAAACTTTATTAATTTGCTGCGAATTATTTATTGTGTTTCATGAACTGAAACTTGCACCATTAGAAAACTCTCATCAAGAATACAAAATTTGGTCCCCAAAATTTGATAGAGAAAGGAAATGTGAAAAAAGTCCTTCAATTTTGATATTAAATGTGTCTTTTTTGAAAGTTTAGTACCACGTGAGTGGACTTATTCTCCCGTTATATTCGACAACATATGCACCCAACAAGCGTGATTGACTAAGTCTCCTAACTGCACGCACAATTCAAGGGGAGTTTCAACTAAACCTACCACCGATTCGAACTCATTGGTGGAATTCAAAAGCCATTGATCGAAGGCAACTCCGCTCCCCAGAAAGTCTGTAAATATAGGTATTTAGTCAACATGAAAAGGAACACCCTCAAACACAACAACTCTCACTCTCTATGAATCATTCAAGCCTACATGCCATCAACGGCTTGCTTCTAAGGTTCTACGACGTGGACTTCACACTCATCTTAACTGTTGGAATGAATTGAAACAACTTATTTAAACAACCGAGTAAAGAGCCAAGTAATTTAAAGGTTTTGATGATAAAAAAAAGAGCTAAGTAATGGAACCTTAGTCTCATAGCCATAACAACGTAGTAGAACTTGAAGAGCTTAGTAAATGTGAAGAGCTTAGAAGAATATGAGTACAAATGAAGAGATTAGTACAAGAGAAGAGATTTGTAGCTCAATAGACTTCAAGCGAAGAGATTTGTACCTCAAGACTTCAAGATATGGACTTCAACAAACTTGATGCATGGAATCCATTTCGGATTGCATGACTTCGAGTCATGCACCCGAATCTATGTCAGACATTGCTTCTTCGCAAGTCCTTGGATCACCATCCAATTGATCATTTTCGTGAATGAAGCCGAACCTTTCGGGTTCCTTACGAATTCGATCGGATCTTCGAAGTACTGGTGTACTAGTTAGTTCAGTAGGATCATGATTAACTTCCACTGTTTGTGGGGATGGGTCCGAATCTTGGACTTCATCAAGTTCTACGACTGTCCCATTTCTATTGGCGAGAAAATTATTCTCTAAGAAGTGGGCGTTCCTAGAAATGAACGTCTTTCGTTCCTTAAGATCATAGAATACGTATCCAATGGATTCCTTTTGATACCCCACAAACTTACACAAACTAGATCTACTATCCAGCTTATCTCCTTTCTGGTTTCTAACACAAGCAGGAGATCTCCATACTTGAAGATAGGAGTACGAGGGTGTTTTACCATACTATTCTTGGTGTGGCGTTGTAGGCACCGACTTTGAAGGTATTAAATTGAGTATCTTCGAAGCTGTTAGGAGGGCTATCCCCTAAAATAAAAAAGCAAGGTCAGCAAAACTCATCACGGAACGAACCATGTCTAACAAAGTCCGATTCCTTCTCTCAGACACTCCATTTAGTTGAGGTGTCCTGGGAGGAGTTTGCTGCGAGAGAATCTCATTTTCTTTTAGATAATCGAGGCATTCTTGGCTTAAGTATTTTCCACATTGATCTGATCGAAGTGCCTTAATATTATATCCCAATTGGTTCTCTACTTCTATTCGAAACTCTTTGAACTTTTCAAAAGCTTCGGACTTGTACTTCATCAAGTACACATACCCAAAACGACTAAAGTCGTCTGTGAATGTTATGAAGTAGGAGAAACCTCCTCTTGCACTGCCACTCAATGGTCCAAAAACATCAGTATGAATCAAATCCAAAGTTCGTTTGGTTCGCTCTGGTTTTCCAGTAAAAGGTGATTTGGTCATCTTTCCTTTGAGACAGGATTCGCAAGTTGAAAGTTCATCTAAGTTATGTATTTCAAGAGCCTTAGATGAGACCAACTTTTGGATCCTACTGTTGGAAATATGTCCAAGTTTAGCGTGCCAAAGTTGTGGACTATTATCATCTTGTTTTATTTTATTTGATTGAATGTGCAATATGTTAGATTTAGTAGGTTCAAGGGAATACAAACCATCGATCAAAGTACAACAAGCATAAGTAAAACCATTTTAAATTATGATAAGAGATCCATTCGAAATGGAAAAACAATAATCATCATCATCCAACAAAGGAATAAAAATAATGTTTTGATAATAGATGGTATGTATAAACAATCCTTTAAAACTAAAAAAAAATAAATTCTATCACTAACTGACGTCCCCTATAGCCTCTGCAACAACCCTTGCTCCGTTTCCAAAATGCAGGATCCTATACCCGGGCTTAAGCTGTCTTACTGCTCCCATCACCTACAAATCATTACAGATATGACAACCAACTGAGGTTTCCAACACCCATGATGCACAATTAATAGATATATTAACTTCAATACAGAAAATACCTTTGGCTATCGTCTTAAGAAAGTAGGGGCAGTTCCTTTTCCAGTGCCCTGCTTTCTTGCAGTGGAAACACTCGTCTTCTGGGCTTTTACGCTTTTTCTCGACAACTTTTGTGGTCGCTTTAGAAGTGAACACCTTCTTCTTGTTTTTACCTTTCTTGGGCTTAACAGCCTTTGAATGGTGTGCGATCATGACAAGTTTCTCCCTTTTAAGGGTTGTCTCTTCCGTAACCAAAAATTTGGTCAGCTCATGAAGAGTGAGTAGCCTGTTTTCCATGTTGAAATTCAACACGAACTGGTCGAATGAGCGAGGCGGTGAGTGGAGAAGAAGGTCAGTGCTAAGATCAGCATGCAGGTCTACGTCCAATTGCTCTAGTTTTTCAACCAGATTAATGAAACGAAGACAGTGATCTTTGACACTGGCTTCCTCAACCATCTTCAGATTAAACAACTCCTTAGTAGTCACGAACCTTTCGATGCGAGACTTCTCCCCAAACAAGTCTTGAGGTGGAGGTTTACTTTAGAAGCATGCATAATCTTCTCATGCTGCTTTTGCAGCTCATTTGACATTGATGCCAGTATGAGGCAACGAACCTGGAGATCATCATCAACCCATTTTAGTATGGGTGGCTTGTTCCTCTTTAGAAATTCCTTCCGGAAGTGCACCAGACATTGACGAATCGAGAACATAAGTCCAAAGCTCGGAATCGAGGATAATCCTCAAGTTTCTCAGCCAGTCGACATAGTTTGATTTAGTTAATTTGTTTCGAGGATGACATATAATGGATTTTTAGACATTGTTCAATAATCTATAAATAAAAAGAAGATAATGTTTAGGTGATTGATTTATGGTTAACACTAATTTTGGACTTGCTTTCGATAAAGTTCTCCCACTATTTTGTCGAATCAATTACCCTTTCATTTTTTTTGGGAAATCCTATTTCCTAGTAGGTCTTAACGTTCCATCACACATCAATTGCACCCACTTGTAGCCATAAAGTCTCGGTTGTCAGAACAACGAAAGTGCGGAATTTAAAATTTTTCTGAGGTACCCATACAACCCAGAAATCTTATTTCCATCTTACATATGCGAAAAGGATAATAAAACACAAACAATAATCAAAAGAGGGTGTTTTGCGATTTACCTCAACACAGGCTCGGTGGTGGAAATCTCCGGTCTTCTTTTGATTCATAGAAGCACTCCAAGTGTCGTGTCTCTAGAGTATATCCACACCAGTCAGATTGTAGGAACACCTCCAAGTTACATATTTAGAACTAGAGCTTGAAGGTTTGTCAATGGATAAATACATATCTAGATCCAAATTGGGAAGAAGAAGAGAGAGGGGGCGACACTTAGCTAGATTTTTCATTAGTTAGTCTCTTGAGATATGATGAGATATATATACTAGAAGAATCTTACTTCTAATAGATATCTCATCTTATGCATATCTTATTCTTTCCTTATCAAATAAGGAAACAAGATATACACATATTTTTTCCTTTTCTTGTCACTCAAGAAATAAACTCTTCCAATAATTTATACATCTAAAAATCGCCCCTCCCCTTATTTAATTAATTCCGAAAATCAATCAAATATTTCTTCCAATTTATTAATTAACACTTTAATTAATTAGACATTCTAATCAATAATTCTCCCACTTTGAATTAACACTTTAATTCACTAACTTTGATTTAAATTCGTAAATCAACTATCTCCTTTTTTACTGTCACTGTCCAATTGTATGTGTGTGACCCTCTAGGTTCACCATCAACTGGCAGCAGGGCCACAGACCCTTCGTGATTTAATTATGAGCAATTAATTGCTCTGATAAATTAAACACTTTTAATTGACCACTCCATAATTAATCTCTCATTAATTCAGGAGTACGTACAACTCATGGTCGATGTCTAGCCACAAGCCCATGAGGCCCAACTTCAGGTGAATTGATATTGTGAACATCACCTCTTATAACTGCCATGTACATACTGTCTTTTATCGACTTAATTTTCCGATCGAAACCTAGGGTGTGTGAATTGATCGGCACCTCTAATTATCTCGATACCGTACTTTCTAATTCTGGATAATAATTCCAGTGTGGAAACCCTTTTCCAAATCCGGCACCGACCATGGCAGGGTTCCACATAATCTATTATCTAAGAACGTATAGGAAATTCTCTCATCCATTACAATAAGTCATGTAGATCCCATATTGATACTAACCATCCGTGTACACGACCATACGCACCCAAAGTAGGCACACAATGATCAGGCTACGTGATCGGCACCTAAATCAAAGTACGCACACCCGTGCAACGAATTCGCCCTAGCATCCCAAGTTTAAGGACTAAATCGTACACTATTATAAGTCTTGAGAAACATCCCATCACCGATAAGCGACACGCGCTTTCACAAAGGGTTTATCTTTTCGGGTCGTTCGATGCGTTCGATCCCCTATCAAACCACCTACTCATATGTACTAACATCAAATGTCTTGTTCATGAAATGCTGCAAATTCATTCCATGTGAATCATGCATGATCGTACAAGTCTTGGCGATTCCTTCGATACCCCGTCTCGTTCGGAATCTACGACTTGGAACGTGTTTTAAGATCACGATCTTAGAGACTGTTTCATGATTGCACTCATACTGAAGTGAATCATCCCATAGTCGAATGTGATCTTAGAATTTCAACCAATTGCTTAAATGTGTTCGCGAGGGATGAAGTTGGCCATTGTTCATTCTATATTGTGTAAATAAACATTCGTATTAATCATTAATTCAAAGATCGTTTAGTACAGAATAGTCATATTATAAGCTAAAAGGTATTGGTTTGCTAGGCACTATCCTATCACATACAATTAACTCTCCAGATAGGTATACTCTTACCAATTGTGTCCCTACACAACCTTCAAGCTATTTTGCCTATGTTTTCATACTCATCTAGCTCTGCTACATCATGAGTGGTACTACTCGTTAAGTCTAACCCATCAATCTTGATGAGCAACGGGCCCGAACATGAAACCCATCAATCTTGATGAGTAACGGGCCCAAACATGCCCCGACCAGTCCCCACCCTTGTCGAGTTTACTTAAAAACAAGAATCAACGAATTTTGGATATTGTCCCTTTCTTCGTATCGATTGCTCGACTCGAGGTCATCAAAGAACGATAAGTAGACAACTCATCTTCTTTTCTTTTCAGGCTTTGGTTTGCGTACATTACTTAATTGTCGTGCCTCTAAATTGTATCCACACCAATTGGATGATAACAACCTTCTTGATTCATAGGCTAAGAACTAGAGATCAAGAAGTTATCAAACAAAGAATAGAGGAGATGAGAAAACCAGATCTATATCTGGAAGAGAGAGAAAGGGGGCAACTACTGCAAGGGGGCGGCCAAAATTTGATTTTTCTGCTTAGGGTTTGAGGAGTCTTGCAATCCTTATTTATAGAGTCCCCTTCTGACCTAGTCTTTGCAAAATAACTTATGGCCTATCTTTTTGTGGCCCACATCTTAATTAAACCATTTAATTAACTTAAGCCCAATTAATTAATCCTATTAATTACTTAATCTCATTTTATTAATTAACACTTTAATTAATATTTAATTAATTAGACTATCTAATTAATTATTCTCCAAACTTCCTTAAATCAATCTTTCCTTCTTATGATTGCTGAAGTCCAATTGTATTGTGTGTGACCCTCTAGGTTCACCATTACCTAGCCGTATGCCCATAAAATCTTCGTGGTTTAATTAATGAGCAATAAATTGTTCCGATCAATTAAACATATTTAATTGACCACTCCAGAATTTATCTCCTATTAATTTAGGAGTACCTACACCCCATGGTCGATGTCTAGCCACAAGCCCATAAGGCCCAACTTCCGATGAAATGATCTTGTGAACCTCACCTTTTATAAATACCATGTAGATACGGTCCTTCTAACAATTAATATCCCAATCGAGACTTAGGGTGTGTTGATTGGTACCTCTAATTATCTCGATTCTGTATCTTATAATTCTGGATAATAATTCTAGTGTGACTGCTAAATTTGGAAACTCCTTTCCAAATCCGTCATAGACCATGGCCATGAATTTCTCAGAATATATAATCTAAGACTATAAAGATATTCTCTCATCCATTACGATGAGTCGGTATATCCCATATCGATACTAACCATCCGCATACAGGACTATACATACCCAAAGTAGGCTCATAGTGATCTACTATGTGATCGGCACCTAAATCAAAGTACGCAAACTTGTGTACCGAATTCATCCTAGTATCTCAAGTCCAATGACTAAATTGTACACTATTATAAGTCTTGAGAAATATCTCAATACCGATATGCGATGTGCTCTTTCACGATAAATTTCTGTTGGATGAAGATGAAGTGAAGGGAGTTTTTGATGATTTCCAAATGTCATCAGCTAAGTAATGGAAGCTTAGCAATCTCTAAGAAATTCAATCTGAGAAGACAAGTAAAATCAGAAGTGTTGGTCCCAAAAGTGGTCAAATGAGGTCTAGAGGGGGGGGGGGGGGTGAATAGACCTCTAAACTTTTCTCTAACTTTTCTTATCAGCAGACTAAGCTGATCTTACTCGTGAGACTACTCTGCTGATTTTGCACTCAGCTATTTCAGCAAGGTTGACCACTAGTCTGATTTAACTTATCTGTTTCAAATAAAATCAGAGTTTCAAAACTTGTATGCAGCGGATTTTATCAAGTATGTTTTTCAAACAAGTTCCTCTTTAAAGTTTTACCCCAGTTTTATAAACTCCTCAATTTAAAAGCTTTGTCTTTTAAACGTTTGTTTACTTATGAAAATATGCAAGTTAAAAGCAAGTAATCAAACACATTATTTTTTATAGTGGTTATATAGACACAAAGTCTTTTAGTCCACTCTTCTAAATCACACAGATTTAGATTCCACTAGAAACACAAAGTAACTAGTACTTGAGCTTTTACAACAAATGACAAGCCTCAAGTAGAACACTCAGCTCTCAGGTAGATAACTTCGAAAAACCTATTATAAAGCACTCAGCAACTAGAACACTTATGCTTTACAACAAATGATAAGCCATAAGTAAGAACTCTTTGTTCACTCTCGGAAAATCACATAGATTAACCTTGCTCACTCAGTACAGGAAATCACTCAGAAGACCTATACTATGAAGTTACATCACTCACAAAGATGGATATAAACTCCTTCTATTCTCAGTTGAAAGTCACTTAGACAGACAACGTTTGATATTTGTTCTTCAACAAAAAGCTTCGTCAACAGATGACTTCGCTTATGATCAGACGACTCAACTGATGGATCTTGCTCTAAGGATGTGATTTTGATTTTTGCAAGTATCTTTTCAATCTTCAGTCTCTGGTCTATTTATACTCGTGGATTTGAAATTCTGCCTGTTGAAGATAGGCGAAATTACATTTTAATCCTGAGCAACGGTCTTGTTCTTGACGGTGACATTTGCAGGCTGTTCACTGTACACTCTGCAGTACGGATATCTACTTTGTGTCAGTCGCATTTAATGCACTCAGCTTGTTACCATTGATGAGCTTACTAATCGACTTCACTTCACTGATGGGATAACTCTGTTGATGATCACTCGGCTGATGGCTACTCTGCTGATTCAAGAATGAACAAATCTATCTTGACTCGGCTGATGATAACCAATCTGATCTTACTGATCTGATATCCCACTCTGCTGATTCGGTTACTTAGCTTCTAGACCGTGAGAGAGGTTTCACTAGGCTTTTCAGTTCTTAGTTGATGACTACTCTTTTGACCTTTTTATCCTTCAAAACCATTTTGGCCTTTTTGTCATCTTCAAAACCTTCTCCAATACCAACCAACAAGAAGGGTTGAATTTTGGTCCAGAAGACTACTGATCTGATGAGGAGTACGGAATCAGATGGGTGAATTTCAGCAGAGTTAAATCAGATGAGTTCGATTTGAATCAGCAGAGTAGATTCCATCAGCAGAGTAGAAGTGATCATGAAGTTATTACAACGGTAATAAATGCACTCAGTGTAATAAATGCTGTAAGAAGAGGGTATTAAAGATAAATGATTGAAGAGAAACCTCGGATCAGCAAGGTGCATTTAATGCGACGTGACAAAAAGTACAGCAAAACTGTATCGTGAACAGTTGCAGAAGCCGTTCTGAAACAAAGACTAGTACTCGAGGAAAATCTGAAAATCTGTCATTTCTCAACGGGCATAAATTCAAATCCTCGAGTATAAATAGTTCTGAATTCAAGAGTTAGAGACAACGAAGAACACAACAACTGAGAGCAATTCACAATAAAATTTTCCAAGTCTCAAATACTCTAAAAGCAGAACACTAAAACAGCGAAGTCATCTGTTGACAAGCTGAAGTCGAGAAAAACAAGCTTATATCAAAATCTTAGTGATTTTCTATAAAAGAGAAAGTTGTGAGAAGTAGTTTTCCATCTAAGTGAGTGAAAATACTTCAGAGTATAGGTTTTCTTTGTGATCTCCTGAAGCGAACTTGTGGCTTAACATTTGTTGTAAAAGCACAAGCAGAGTGTTCTAGGTTACTAAGTGTTTCTAGTATAACCCAAAATCTTCGTGATTTGGAAGAGTGGACTAAAAGACATTCTTGTCTATATAACCACTATAAAAATTCCTTGTGTTTGATTACTTGCATTTTTACTTGCATATTTTAAAAGCATACAAACACTTTAGCAAACTAAAAGATTTTAAAAGGAGTTTTAAAAACTGGGGATAAAATCTTTTAAGTAAAAGAACTTGTTTGAAAAACACTTGATTAATCCGTTGCACAACAAGTTATCAACTCTGAATTTTTTTGAAAAACAATTAAGTAAAATCAGACGAGTGGTCAACATTACTGAACAAGCTTTGTGCGCGATAAGTAGAGTAGTCTCATAAGTCCAATCAGCTTACTCTGCTGATTTGAGAAGTTGAAGAAAATTTTAGAAAGGAAAAACAGAAGTCTATTCACCCCCCCCCCCCCCCCCCCTCATTAGACCACTTGGGACAAACAAATGGTATCAGAGCAGGTGGTTCAATTGAATCATCTGACTGATCAATGAGCTTGATCCAAGAGTGTGTTTTTTAAAGTTTTCAAAATAAAATCTTTTGAAAAATGGATTGTATTAGCCATGTACCCCACATTGGCGGGATGAGTTTTGAGGACTGGAAAATTCGCATGGAAATTTTACTTGCTGCTTACAATGACAATATGTATAGATGCATAACCAAAGGTCCAATCAGAATCGCCAAAACAATCAAATTTAATGACCAAGACGTGGTTGTTGACAAAGACATTGAAGAGATGACAGCTGAAGAAATTAAGCTGAACAATCTTGATAAAGTCGGCATATTCATCATGACTAAAGCCCTCGATAATGACAGATTTGACAAAGTCAAACACTGCAAGACAACAAAAGAGATGTGGGACAAAGTTCATGATATGAGCGAAGGGAATGATGCCATTAAAGAACACAACTTGAGCATAGCCCTTTAGAAGTTGGAAAACTTCAAAATGAAGTCTGGAGAAACCATTGATCAAATGGATACAAGGTTTACAAGGACGTTAAATGACGTGTTAAAGTTGGGAAAGACCTTTACTGATAAAGAGATCATAGTCAAAGTTCTAAAGGCGCTACCTCCCAAGTTCAACATGAAGATTACAGCCATGGAAGAATAAAGGGATCTGGGGAAGATCTCTTTGACTGAGCTGTTTTCTGTACTCAAGGCATATGAGTATAAACTGCCTAGAATGGAATAGAAGAGACATCAACTTCCAATCCCACTGCTGCCTTAGTTGCTGCAGAAAAATCAAAAAGATCAGCTGGCCGAACAAAAGAGATGGACTCATCTGAAGAGACCTTGACACTCAATAAAAATGAGTATACTACTGGAGACGTTGCGTTGTTACTGAATGGATTAAAGAAGTTCTACAAAAGAAAAATGAAGAACAAATACAACAATGCTTCTACTTCTAACCCTACCTCTTATTCTCATGAAAGTAAGGATAATTATAAATCCAAACTAATGCACTATAACTGCAGGAAATTGGGACACTTCATCAAGAACTGTCCATATCCTAAAGATGAGAAATATGTTCAGAACTGAACCGAACTGAAAAATTTGCATCTGCTAATAACAGTAATGTTATCTTATATGTTCAGACAACTAAACCTACTTCACTAGAAAAAGAGAGTAGGAGAAGAAATCTCCAAAGGCTAAAAAGGGTAAAAAGCCTAAAATCGAAAAACAGACTAGTAAAGCTAAACAACAGAGCAGTCCTAAGAAGTCTGCTGATAAGAGCAAAAACAATCAGACTAGAAACAAGTCTAAGTCGTCTGTTAAAGAGCAAGTACGAACTAAACTTAAGAAGTAAATAAATTATAGAAATGATGATGCTAGGTATGGTAATGAGTCTTATTATGTGCAACTGCTTATTCATCATATTATGCTTGTTGGTCCCAAGTGGTCAGATGAGGTCTAGAGAGGGGGGGGGGGGGTGAATAGACCTCTAAAAATTTATCTTTCAAAATCTCTAACTTTTTCTGTCAACAAACTAAGCTGATCAGGAATCGTAAGTTGACTAAGCTGATCTCGCACAAAGCTTTGAACAGCAGAGTTGACCACTCTTCTGATTTCACTCAGCTGATTTTATCAAAATCAGAGTTCTTTAAATAACTAACTTGCAGCGGATTTTTCTAGTGTTTTTCACAAGTAGTTTTCTTAACCTAGAAAAAGTTTTATCCCCAGTTTTATAAACTCTTTTTTAAAACTTTTCAGCAGTTAAACCTTTTTACGTGTTTAAAATATGCTCTTCAAAATATGCAAGAAATAATGCAAGTATAAACACAAAGGATTTTTATAGTGGTTATATGGATGGAAATCGTTTAGTCCACTCTTCCAAGTCACTTAGATCTTGGGTTATACTATAAACACACAGTTTACAATATACACTGCTTGCGCCTATCAACAAATGAAATGGCCACAAGTGCGCAATAGGAAATCACAAAGAAACTCCTACTCTCTGAAGTAATATCACTCACTAAGATGGATATCTACTTCTCGCAACACTATTCTAACAAAATCACTCAGAGATTTATATGTATTCTTTGATTTCTCTCTATTCTGCTTCGTCAACAAATGACTCGGCTGATGAGTGTTCTGTTCTTGAGTTTGAGACTTAGAAGAATGCAGCTTCAAATTTTTGCTCTCAAATGTGTTGTCCATTCTTCTTCAACTCACGAACTGAACTATTTATACTTGAGATTTGAAAATCTGCTCGTTGAGAGATCGGCAGCTGTCAAATCCTCGAGTACTGGTCCTTTCTGCAGAAACGGCTGCTGCGATTGAACACTGTACACTCTGCTGTACTTTCTGTCGCTTCGCATTAAATGCACATTAAATGCACCAAGCTGATACGAGGTTTCTCTTCAATCATTTGTCATAAATACCCTTCCTCAACAGCATTTGTTACACCAAGTGCATTTATTACCGTTGCAATAACTTCTGATCCAATTCCACTCTGCTGATCGAAACCACTCGTCTGATGTATACTCGGCTGATCCCAAACTTGAACTAATCTGATTTGAGTCGGCTGAAAGTCCACCAGTCTGATTCCTTTCTTCAGCAACAGATCAGTAGTCTTCTGGACCATATTTGACTGGTCTGAAATAATTCTTCCTTGGTCAAATATCTTTTAAGGTTTGTACTAAGTTTCCATACTTAGCTGATGACTTTTGGAAATCATCAAAACCTCCCTTCACTTCAAAGTCTTCATCTTCATCCAACAATTTCCCCCTTTTAGATGATGACAAAACTTCAGCTAAGTACCTGTACCTAAAACTAAAGTTGAGTCCTCAAAAATTTCTGAGATAGAAATTATATGTTGGAAGCTTGAACTTTTATAGATTTGATCTTTTAAGATTACAGTGCAAGTTACAAGGAAAATGAACTTAAATGAAAAATTACAGGTAAAGTAAGCTGATTACATATTTTCAATAGATAATCTAGTCTAGTAAACCTAGTCTAGTCCTCAACTTCTTCATCTTCTTCATCTTCTTCTTCCTCTTCTTCAACTTCATCACTACTTTCATCTTCACCACTTGAGAAAGCATCAGCAAGATTCTTTAATTTTTCTCTTCTTTCATCAGCTTCGAATTTTTCTTTGATGTCCTCAATTATCTTATACTTTACGTATGGATTAAGCTGTTCTTCAGCAGAGTACTTAGAGGCAGCTAACTCCTTGTCAGTCTTAGCTACATCTTTGAGCTCTACTTCATCATCAGCTTCATCTTCAGCTTCCTCTTCAAGTACTTCATCTTCACTTAGCTTTCCAGCAACAGCCCGTTGGTCTTGTACATGAACAGTTGCAGCAACAACAGTCTTCTTAGCTGATTCCTCTTTCCCCTTTTGTCATCAGCAGCAGGGTTGAGTTGATTAGGAGTTATGTTGACAGCAGCACAAAGCTTCTTGATGTTTTGATCCATAACTATGTTTTGATCACAGTGATGATGCAGAGTAGCTTCCATGCGAAGTTGATTAGCTTCCATGCGAAGTTGAGTAGCCTTTATTTCACCAGACTGGTCATTTAAGCAATCAACATTCAGTTGAAGTGTTGATATTTCACTTTGAGCTTTATTAGTGACAGCAGTAAACTCTTGCATTAGTGCAACATTCTTCTCTATCTCTGCTTCACCAACTTCCTTCATGACTCTGGCAATTCCTGCAATATCAGATTCATGTCTTTGAAGAGCAGTGTGCAGGTGAATCACATCAGCCTTCACGTCTTCAATACTTCTATTCATGCTCAAGATGCTTTGAGTCAGTGCAAGGGAATTGTCTGGTGGTAGAGGAAAATTTTCTATGGCATCTTTCACCATCTTTGCAGATTCCTCCTGCATTTGCTTTAACATCAGCTGATTTCTCTTTTCCATCTCCTTCATGGCATTTTCAATCAGCATCTGCATTGACTCCATTAGTGAAGAATGCAAGTCAGCAGTAGGAGCAGAGTTTGATGTTTCAGCAGGCTCTTCCTGTTGAACAAGAGCTTCATGAAGAACTTCAGTTTCTCCAGCCTTCCACTCAAGAGCTAAAGGAACTAAGTCTTTGACAGCAGCAGGCAGCTTGGTAGATGTATCCAGATTTATCTCTTCAGCTTGCTGGTCTTTCTTTTGTTCTTCACTAGCTGGCTCATCAGCAATGTGAATGATCTCAGTACCATCAACAGACACAACAGTCTTCTGACGAATCAAGTCAGGTGGGACAAAAGGTGATGTAGTCTGTTGAATACTCAGCTTTTCTTGATAAGTACTGATCTCTGAGCCAAAAGCAATATGTTGTAAACTTGGCAGAGTGGGCATTGAACTTGATGTTCCTGGTTCAAATCTTGATCTCTCAGCCCATTTCTCCAAAGTTGTATAAACGGCAATTTTAACTGCTCTATCAACTCGGTCATCAGCAGGACCAGGCTTATTTGGCAATGAGTCCTTGATAGCAGTTGCCTCCTGACTTGCAATGATTCTTGCAAAGTCATGCAGTCTGTCTCTTACAAAATCTGAGTCCAATGCCTTCGTAACAGAAGTGGTTTGCAACCAATTCAGGACCTAGCGTCCTTCTTCAGCAAACTCCTTCCAAGCTTGGATCTCTTCCTCAGACTTGTTCAACCTGTACTCCCTCCATCTTTTGTATCTGATCTTTTCTGGGAGAAAGGTAGTTCTTGATTGAAGCATGATGAGGGATATTTTGTATACGCCATTTTAGGAAATACCTCTGCTCGAGATCGACCTGGATCCCGTCCAGGAAAGGTATTCTCCGACCAGAACTAAGTCTCCAGCCAAGTCGAACTGATAGCTCGGGATTCCTCTTTCCGATCTACTAAACTCCTCGGATTTATCATGAGCCCGACCACAGGCCTGGACAGCTGGCCAAGATATCTTCCCCTGCGGAGGGTCTAGCTAGCCCATCACTGTTCCTATAAATACCACCGCATTTATGACATCAAGGGGACACGTTTTCCAAGAAACACTCCAGCTCGGACCTAGAGTTCGGATTAGGCTTTATCTCGCTTAACTTTGTATTTGATCTAGCTAGTTTTACGGCATCCAATACCGCCCGAATAGACCTACTTTGTAAACTGTATCCGATCTGATTATTAATATACATTCACCATTTACTTGACTTGTTTATTGTTTAGCTCGACTTTCTATATTTGTATCCCAACGAAAAAGAGCTTAATCAATTGGCGCCCACCGTGGGGCCTGTTCGGGTGTTAGATCGAAAAATGCCTACTACTAGGAGATTCACGTACAATCGCGGCGAGCCTTCACACGCCGTAGGAGCTCAACGTTCGGTAAACAACGAACCAAGTAACCAGTCTCGAGCGGCACACCAGTCCGAAGCACCGCCGCTCGACCCACCTACTGACCTGCCCATACATACTACGATGGCCGATCTGCGTTCCATTGTCGGTACTATGTGTAGAGAATTCATGAATCCTGGCCAGCAGCTTCCTGTCGATCAGCCCGCGGTTCAATCGGGGCACCGGGGTCCAGCTTCAAACCTACGAGGGAAAGGGAGTGTTCGCCGATCTGCCCGGGATGCTGCATCGAATCTTCCCAGAGAGGCTCGGGAAAGACCAGGAGGCCGATCAGGGCAACCGTCTAGGGCCCCCCGAGGCCAAGAAGATTCTGTAGTAGGGGAGAGTCAGCCCAATGATCGGAACAATTTGAAGAAGCCAGTTTATCGTAAAGTAACAGAGGCTGATTTGGAAAAAATTGTACAAGAAAGAGTCGTTAAGGAGTTGAAGAAGGAAATGCTGTTTAAGGAAACCCATCCCCCGGGTATAAGGGGTCGACGAGCTGAAACTAAGGAAGATGAGGAATTGGTCCTCCAGGATGGTAGAGAAAAGGAGTTAAGTACGAATATCATGCGATGTTCACCTTTCTGCCAAGAGATCAGAGAGGCTCGAGGCACTGAAACAGTTCCAACAAGGTTGCCAAGGTATAACGGGACTACCGACCCCGGAGAACACATTAACACGTTCATAAATGTGTTGAACTTGTACGGACACTCAGAAGACTTCTGTTGCAAAATTATGGTAACCACGTTCGAAGGAATTGCTTTAAGCTGGTTCGGAAAATTACCTCCGAACTCTATTTTCTCTTTCGATGAGCTATGCGATAAGTTGAAACATCAGTTCGCGAGTCAGAGGAAACAAAGATTACCTGCCAATCATTTGGGAACGGTGAAGCAACTGGAAGGAGAAACGCTGAGGCAATGGCTGGCAAGGTTTAGCATCGAGCTTCTAAAAGTAGATACCCCTCAGATCGAGTTCTTGTCATCACTCATGTTCGAGTTGACACGGAATACCCAATTCGGGAATGCTCTCTGCCGAAAGCAACCAAAATCTTTCGAGCGAATCATGGAGATAGCTGAGAAATATATGATTCAGGAGGAAATGAACAAGTTAAAAAACGCTCAGAATCCCCGACCACCGGTCGGTAAAAAACCTGATAGGGCTCCTGTCCCTAAACCAAGTGATTACGGGGGGTCGAACACGCATCGAAGAGGCTCGGTGTGGCAAAGACTTAACGTCTATAAACCTCAGGTTCCAACCCACAGATCAAATGTTTACGGTCGACCTGCTTCTCCGGAAGTAGTACATAGGAGGGAACCAGGGAAAAATGGTTTTACGGAGCTGAATACCTCGAGGGATGAGATTCTAGCTGTCCTCGAGGAGAGGAAAATGGTCCCTGAGGCTCGGCGTATTACCCAGGCCAGGTCCGGGGCGCTGAATCAGGATAAGTATTGCAAGTACCATCGGACTCGGGGGCATAGCACCGAGGATTGTTTTCAGTTGAAACAGGAGATTGAGAAGTTGATTGCTCAGGGGAAGTTAAAAGAGTACGTTAGGAGGAGGAATCCTAATGATCGTTTCCGATCCAGAAGTCCTCGGAAGTACCCCGAACAAGATCATACTGCTCAGCATCAGGTCGAGGAGCAAACGAACCGAGTGATAAATGTGATTGCTGGAGGACCAGCAGGTGGGGACAGCAAAAATGCCAGGAAAAGGACAGCGAGGTCGATAAAAACAGGAGTTTCGACCGGAAAGGAAATTATGTCAGTAGGACTAAAACCATTGACAAACCAAGTCATTAGTTTTACCGAGGCTGATAGACCAAGTGATCTAACTTGGGACACCAATGAGGATGACCCTGATTTCTCGATGGTTTTGACCTTAAAGATTGCTAATTTCGAAGTCAGAAGAGTACTGATCGACAATGGCAGCTCAGCGAACATAATCTCCTCTGAAGCCCTCGATCGAATGAATTTGCAACACCCACACTTGGATCGGGTGTCTACTCCGCTTATTGGCTTTGGTGGATCGGAAATCGTCCCTCTAGGAACCATCCTCCTGAGCACCACAATGGGCAAGAAACCGACAGATGTGACGAAGATGATAAAATTCTTGGTTGTAAGTACCCCCTTTGCTTACAATGCTATTTTGGGAAGACCGGCCTTAAACATTTTTAGAGCTGTCGTGTCAACCTATCATCAGAAGGTCAAGTTTCCCACGTTGGCGGGAGTCGGGGAAATGAGAAACGATCAGTGTATGGCATGGGAGTGTTATAACACGTCCCTAAACATAAAAAAATAGTTTGAGCCTATTTTGCCCTCTAAGAGGAAATTAGAAGACGAGAAGGTTTTCTCCGTTTCCGACCTTCCTTTGCCAGATTGCGAGAAATTACAAGGAAAGAAAGGGAAAGAGATCGATATGAGCGTGCAACCTCCAAACCATAAAAAGGTAAACTTGGTCCCTGGATCTCCCGAAAAATTTACCAGGATCGGGACCGAGCTCAGTCAGGGAATGGAGGCTATGTTGATCGAATTTTTGAGAAATAACGCCGATGTCTTTGCTTGGAGCTCCGACGACATCGTGGGGATCGACCCTCGAGTGATCACTCACTCACTGAATATCGACCCTAAGGCAAAGCCAGTTAGGCAAAAGAAGAGAAATCATGGGCGAGAAAAGGACAAAATCATCAATGCCGAGGTGGATAGATTATTGGCCGCAAAACAGATTCGGGAAATAACGTTTACAGAATGGCTTTGCAATGTGGTGTTGGTATCAAAAGGAGAAAAGGTTGACAACAAATGGAGAATGTGTAATGACTTTACCGACCTGAACAAGTTGTGCCCAAGGGACCCCTATCCCTTACCACGGATCGATATGCTGGTCGACTCGACCGCTGGGTTCATTTTCTTTAGTATGATGGATGCTTTCCAAGGGTTTTATCAAATATTTATGAATGAAAGAGATCAGGACAAGACAGCCTTCATCACCGAACGGGGAGTGTACTGTTTTATAGTAATGCCTTTCGGACTGAGGAATGCCGGGGCAACCTATCAGAGGCTCGTGAACATGATGTTCAAGGATCTTATTGGTGAAATTATGGAAGTTTATGTCGATGACATGCTTGTGAAGAGTATGACCGAGGAAGACCATATAAAGCACCTTGACAAATGTTTCGCAATCTTAAGGAAGTATAGGATGAAACTAAATCCTGCTAAATGCACTTTTGGGGTGAGATCGGGAAAATTCCTCGGCTATTTGGTCCACGAGCGCGGCATTGAGGCAAACCCAGAGAAAATCCGAGCTATAGCCGAACTAAAGCCACCAACAAAGCTCTCTGAAGTGCAAAGTTTGATCGGAAAAATAATATCATTAAACAGGTTTATATCCCGCTCAGCAGACAAGAGTTTGCCGTTCTTCAAATTGTTGAGGAGATCAAAAAACTTCGAGTGGAATGAGGAATGCGATAAAGCTTTCGAAGAGCTTAAGAAATACTTGGTCTCCCCACCTATGTTGGCAAAACCGGTCGAGGGGGAGCCTTTGTACTTGTACATAGCGGTGTCGACCGAGGCAATAAGTTCAGTTTTAGTGAGAATTCAAGATTCCGAGCACAAGCCTGTGTATTACCTAAGTAAGTTGCTTCAAGGGGCGGAGAAGAACTACTTAGAGATCGAGAAGTTCGCACTCGCTCTGGTTATTGCCGCACGAAGACTGAGGCCTTATTTCCAGACTTACAGAATTATTGTTTTGACAAACCAGCCTCTAAGGCAAGTTCTGTCAAAACCAGAGACGTCCGGGAGATTAATCAAGTGGGCGGTAGAGCTCGGTCAGTTTGAAATCGAGTATCATCCTCGAACAGCAGTCAAAGCCCAAGTCCTAGCAGATTTCGTTGCAGAGTCGACAGGTGTCAGTTCGAGCATACAACCTGTTACCGAGGTTAACCTGGTGCTAGATGTGCAGGAGAAATGTTGGGTGATGCATGTCGACGGTTCATCGACTAGAGAAGGCGGAGGGGCCGGAATTCACTTTCAAGGCCCAGAAGGGGAGGACCTTAACTATGCGATCACTTTGGATTTCGCAGTAACAAATAATGAAGCAGAATACGAAGCTCTGATCGCTGGATTAGAGATGGCTTTAAAAGCAAACATTAAGTCCCTCACCGTGCTAACTGATTCCGAGCTGATACATAGGCAGGTAACAGGGGTTTATGAAGCGAAAGAATTCAACATGATCAAATATTTGGGAAAAGTAAAAGATTTGGTTGCAAAGTTCAGTAGATTCGAAATCCAAGCTATCCCTCGGGAAGAGAATTCTTGGGCAGATTTGTTGTCCAAATTTACTGGATCGGTGGATGGACGAAAAGAGAGGACGATAACTTGGTTACTGTCCAACACTCCCGCCATAGATTTGAACATATCCTCGAACTCAGAAGTCATGGAGATAGATACTCAGCAGGTTACATGGTTCGAGCCTTTGAAAACTTACCTGAAGGATGGTATCTTACCAGAGGAAGCAAATGAAGCACGAAGAATTAGATATCGAGCTCCAATGTATTTGTTGATCGAGGACCAGCTTTATAAGAGGTCCAGCTCGGGTGTTTTGTTGAAGTGCATTCCCGAGAGTCAGTTTGATCTTATCTTAAAGGAAGTTCACGAGGGTGAAGCTGGAAACCATTGCGGAGCAAGAGCATTAGCCTTACAATGCTCAAGAGCTGGCTACTACTGGCCCACCTTAATTTCGGATTCCATTGACTATGTCAAGAAATGCCATCAATGCCAGATCTATTCTAATTTAATTCATCAACCCGCCGAGCAGTTGCACTCTATTCTGATCTGCTGGCCCTTCGATAAGTGGGGTATCGATATCGTGGGACCTTTCCCAACAGCTAGGTCGAGAAAAAATTATGTCTTGGTTGCTGTGGAGTACTTCAGTAAATGGATTGAATGCATTGCATTAGCAAAAATTACTCAGTTTCAGGTGATAAATTTTCTCTGGAAGTATATTGTTTGCAGGTTCGGGATACCGAGGATCCTCATCTCCGACAACGGAACACAGTTTGCGGGAAAGCAGATATTAGAGTGGTGCGAAAAGTTTGGAATCCAGCAGAATTTCACCTCGGTCGGGCATCCCCAGGCAAATGGACAGACCGAGGTCACCAACAGGGAGATTGTCAGATCACTCGAAAAGCGCCTGTCCGAGGCAAAGGGAAAATGGCTAGATGAGCTACCTGGAGTCATTTGGGCGAATAGAACCTCGGTAAAATCCGCTACAGGAGAAACTCCTTTCTCATTGGTTTACGGGTCGGAGGCTGTTATACCGGTTGAGACATTGGTACCTTCACCAAGGGTCGAATCTTATGATCCCGATCAGAACCATTCATTGCGAGAGATGGACGTCGATCTTGCCGACGGCAAGCGTGAACGAGCCTGCATAAAATTACAAGCTACCAAGTCTAACATGGAAAAGGCTTATGGTAAAAAGGTCAGGATGAGAACATTTAAGATTGGGGATTTGGTCTTCAAAAAAGTGGAGATATCAAAGCATGTCGGAAAGCTTCAGCCGAACTGGGATGGCCCTTATGTCGTGCAGGAGGTCGGGAAGAGGGGATCCTACAAAATAGGTCACCTTAACGGTGAACCTTTGCCGAGGAGCTGGAATGCAGTTAACCTAAGGAAATATTATGGAAAATAGTTGTTACCATTATTGTATTTTCTGTTTTTACAACTTATGTTTTATTCCAAGTGTAAGCACATTCAATGAAGTTCTACTTTCATGATCAAACTATACTGCAAAATCCCTGCTCGAGAAAAAGTTAATTGCCCTGCAAGATAAAAAAAAAAATATATATATATATGAAAGTAGTCTTGCAGGAAAGCAGAGCTAGACGCTCTATAAAAATGAAGCAGAGCTAGACGCTCTATAAAGATGAAACAGAGCCAGACGCTCTATAAAAATGAAAGAGCAAAATATCTAAGACCCTGGGTCGAAAAAAGATGCTCTATAAAACAGAGCAAGACGCTGCTCTATATAAAAAAAAAAAAAAACGAAAGAGCATCGCTCTATAAAGCAACTAAAACAGAGCTAGACGCTCTATAAAAATGAAGCAGAGCTAGACGCTCTATAAAGATGAAACAGAGCCAGACGCTCTATAAAAATGAAAGAGCAAAATATCTAAGACCCTGGGTCGAAAAAAGATGCTCTATAAAACAGAGCAAGACGCTGCTCTATATAAAAAAAAAAAAAAAACGAAAGAGCATCGCTCTATAAAGCAACTAAAACAGAGCTAGACGCTCTATAAAAATGAAGCAGAGCTAGACGCTCTATAAAGATGAAACAGAGCCAGACGCTCTATAAAAATGAAAGAGCAAAATATCTAAGACCCTGGGTCGAAAAAAGATGCTCTATAAAACAGAGCAAGACGCTGCTCTATATAAAAAAAAAAAAAAAACGAAAGAGCATCGCTCTATAAAGCAACTAAAACAGAGCTAGACGCTCTATAAAAATGAAACAGAGCCAGACGCTCTATAAAAATGAAAGGGAAAAATGTCTAAGACCTTAGGTCGGAAAAATACGCTCTATAAAACAGAGCAAGACGCTCTATAAAAACAAAAGAGCAACGCTCTATAAAAACAAAATAGCAGATTGTCGCGACCGAGGATGAAAGTTGTTGCTACGCTCCCCAGATCGATGAAAGACTTGCTATAAACAAGAGCATCGCTCTATAAAGTAACGATATCTCTCGACCAAGTGGTGCACGAGAAGATCATTCCTTCTAAAAGTTGGTTTATTATTTCCAATATTATATTCAAGCCTAAGGAGGTTGATTAGACTTGAACTTTTTTATGAGGAATTTAATATCTTATTTATTAAGAGAACTATTCGAAGATGATGTTAGACGATCGACAAATCCCTTATTATGGTTTGATTTCACATTAGGAATTTAGCCCTTCTCCTCGGGTTACATTTTTCTATTTTGAACTAAATTACGAGCAAAAAGCAGTCATAACTGAGATCAGAAGAGATTAAAGATTGCAAAATAATTAAGAAGAAACATGAAGTTTTAGTCATAAATTCTGAGCAGAATACAAATGGTCAATGAGATACAAGGAACCGCAGTTTTATTGATGTTCATCGAACAGATTACAAAGTCTTCGAATACATTTACAAGTCCTATTACAAATACTATATCCTATTCTATGGTCTTCGAGCGTCCTATAGTACAGTCGACCACCAGCAGAGGCGAGCATCCGATCAGTGCTCAACGGTTTATGCAACAAGTGTCGAGCTGTCTATGTATATCGTCTGATGATATCTGGTTTTGAAATTAGACAATATGGATCGCAGATTACTCTTTCTGATCTCCATACAGTCCCCAGCATTCTTGCTACCAGCCGAGCCCGATCACTTCCCCGAGTTGGCATCTAAGGTTGCAATTCCTCATTTTAAGATCCGTAATTGCAACCTAAGCCGGCCAGTTATCATTTCATGATTGGGAAGCTCAACCTAAAATTACCTTTCTTCAGGGAAGAAAGGAAGAAATTGGTGATTTGAGGATGAACTTCCTTTTAATTTTCTGACCTGCTTTCCGCCCTCGGGGACACCCCTCGGAATCCGCAATGCTAACCCGGCCCAAAGTACTTGAGCAAGGGTTAATCGAACAGTGGCATCCCGAGGGGAGATCCCGTTTTCAGGGATCAGAGACCCCCAGATAGAGGAGGTGCTCCTATTTTCCAATTCCACCCATACCAAAGGAAACTGTATTTTTATGATGAGATCGGAAATAAGTTCGAAGCCGAATTTCAAAGGCTTGAACAGGAAGAAGGAAAGATCCGAGCCTAGCCCTCGGATGAAACATTTTAACAGTGCAAGGTAAAGATTTTCAGCTGAGTAAAAAGCCCTATATATACTAAAACTAAAATCTGATCGATGGTCAGTATTCAACGAAATCAACGGTCCTGATCAGAGCATTTATCACGGGTGACCGTTCCGTTTCCCAAGATTTAGGTACTGTTTGGTCAGATTTTATTTGGAACTTAGCAGAAAAAAGGGGAATACTATGACTTGGTCAGATGTACAGTGCAGAAAATTTTCGTTTTCACTTTGTGCTCGGAATTTCGATCACTCTTAACTCGAGTATAAATTGTTTTAACAGTGAGAATGCAGCTTGAATGATCACTCTTAACTCGAGTATAAATTGTTTAAAAAGTGAAACTGCAACTTGGATGTTCACTCTTAGATCGACTATAAATGGTTTTACGATGAAAAGATAGTGAATATTTTCCTTAGGTACACAACATCATCGATTAGAAGCAAGGAAAAGTTTATTATTTAGACAAGAAAAACAAGTACAAAAGGAAAAAATTTAAAAGTACAACATTTAGTCGAGCGTAAAGCAGAAATCCCTAGACAATTTTCTCGAACAGGAGCTTGCGGACCTCGACGTTGCGGGCCTCATACCCCTCATCGTACCCTTTTTTATAAGCTTCTTGCTCCCGCAGCTCGGAATCTTTCTTCTCCTGCTCGTGAATGGACTTTAGTTTGTCCAGCTCTTTGCTCAATTCCTCATGGACTTGGCTTTCTCTCAGCTTCACGGCTTTCTCTGCCTCGGAAGCCAACTTCAGCTCGTTAGCCCTAGCTTCTTCACGAGATTTTCCAGCTCAATTCTCTGTTTCTCCAAGTCACGAACCGCTGCAGCACGCTGCTCTGTTTCGAGCTCAACCTGCCCGACCTGCAGGGGTTTACAAAAAAAAATATTGAAAAAAAAAAAAAAAAAAAAAGGGGTTGTAAGGTAAATATTGAACTAACTTGAGTGAGCAGGACAGAGCTCGATTGAACAAGTTCCAGAGTGCTTTTTCCTTTCAACCGCTCCTGTTCGGCCAGCTGGATACTACTCAAAATAATGTCCCAACCGCTCGGGGCAACGCCTCCAGCCGCTGCATTACCTTCTACCTCCCCAAAAATTGCACCAAGTGTACAACCGACATCGGAGACAGAGCGAGAAGCCTCGGGATTTATGTCGACCTTCTCCTTCTCAGCAGAAGGATCATTTATTTTGAGTTTTTCCTTCTCAGCAGAAGGGTCATTTATTTTGACTTTCTCCTTCTCAGCAGAAGGGTCATTTATTTTGACCCTTTTATTTTGAGGCTCGGTGACAACGTCCTTAGCAGCCTCCGTAGACGAAGTACTCCCGCCTAGTACTTTATTTGCCCCGGTCATTTGGATTAAGGTCGAGGTCGGAATCATATCCTCGGAATGAGGCCTTTTGTTTGAAGCCTGCCCGGAAACACCGGGTGTGTTTTTCTTACCGGGACTGTTCTTCGATTTAGAGGGGGAGTCGGGAATCTCTACAACCGGCTGCTCCCCGGACTGAGTGTGCACGGATTTCAGCGGAGGATTGACCTCAGTTTTTCCGAGGTCATCTTTGGGAGCCTCTGATTGTTTCGGACCTGTTTTCAAACTAGGATCGACTTTGTTTTTGCCTCGATCAGCTTTCAAAGTCTTTGGTGCCTCCGCGGAGGACTTAGACTCCTTGGTTTTGAGTTTAGGAGTTTTTTCTCTCTTGAGCTTGAGCAACTTGTTTGGATCGAGCTTGGTGCCTACCAATCCATCCATGATCAAATATTTAATGATGAAAGAGGTCGGAAAATATGATCGAATTGACAGCTCCGATGCACGAAATTAGAATGTCAAATGGTACGAATCTTATGAACTTCACGTGTATTTATAAGGAAGAGAAACGTCGCCTTTAGGAGGCCAACGGTCACGAATTCCAAAGTTCTTCCGATCTGAATTATGGAGATCGATTGATTATTATTTTATATATGAAGTAATTTTGTGCCTATCGATTCGACATCTGTTTTCTTTGAAAGTTATTACGTCGGGAGTTGACACATTGCAAGTGCAAAAAAGGATTTTTATATAATCAGGAATATCAATACAATAAAAGGAGGAACCTATCATCTATTACAAAATACTTCTAACTATTTGATCACTCCGCATCGTCCTCGTCCTCAGTACTACCCTCGACATCAACGTCAGTAGAGCTGCTCTCTTCGTCGTCGCTCGAGCTCGAGCTAGACGATGCTATTTCCAACATATCAGGATTTGGCATAGGAACCCCAAACTCTTCTACAAAGGGGGCAAACTCACATGTCTCCCAATTCTGAGAACTCGAAGACGAGGTTCGATAGTCTTCCCCGCGAGAATTCTTCATGATGTCCATGTACTTTATATACTCCGTCATTTTGTCGGGAATAACCTTTGCTGCGACCAACTGTTGAACCCCTTTGTAGAAAGTAGTCTGAAGGATTTCGCCGACCCTTTTTCGAGCTATAGCGTCCAGGGCGGGGGACTCCAAAAACTCCCTTATTGAGCTCAGGCGCGACTCCTCTTTTCCACGTTGATAAGAGAGCTCTGAGTCAGTCTTGGTTTGCGCGAGTTCTTCTTCGAGCTGTTTCACCCTGTCCTCGAGTAGACTCTTCTCACCGACAACCTTAACTAAGTCCTCCTCGACCGCAGGGGTATACTTGAACTTCGACTCTTCCAGTTCTTTCTGGACCGCAAGGAGTTTTTGACGAAGTTTGGCTTCTTCAAAGAGGGAGTTTTGATAGGCCAGGTGGACTCGGTCGGACTCGTCTTCGAGTAGCGAGGTGCGATTAAGTTCTGTGAGGAAGCAATCCCCGATCTGCCAAGAAACAAGAGGACAGTTAATATTCTGTATAAACATCTAAGGGTTATCACTCAAAGTGTTTCTTTACCTCATGATGCGCTCGCGCAAATCGACCTAGTATATTAAGATCGTTGTGAGCCAGAAGTTCTTCCTGATCCTCCGCGAATCTTCCCGCCATGAAGATTTTTATCGCTTTGTCGTGTTCGTTCTCTCCAGTCGGGCCGCGGTCACTCCGAATGGATCCTCCCTCAGGATAACCCGAGGCTCGGTGACCTTTAAGCTGATTTTCGATAAAATCCACCATGTCAGGTTTTTCTCGACCCGGACGGCGATTAAGAGGTGTTCGGTGTCGACCCCACAATCCTGCCCTTCTCTTCGCCTCGGGAGCTCCCTCCTGATCTTCCCGAGTTCGTCGGTTGCTAATCTCCAAGCCCTTCATCTTTCTCATGGTAAATAAGCTGTATCCCAATCCAGACGACGTAGAAGGACCAGCTTGGTCTGTTGGAAGGACCATTCGTAACGGTTAGGGATTCTCTGGCTCCTCGGCGGTTTGGTCTTGAGCGGTTTCGGCAGGATTACCTTGTGGGGGAACAACGGATCGATTACCCGGTACTTGAGGAATTCTGACTTGCCGCCTCGGTTGACCTGGCGTTTTCTTCGAGGTAGAAGCCACGGTTTTACCGACTATGGTAGCCCGATATGACCCGACCATGTCACCTAAAAAATAAGATGATACTTATAAGATTCGAAGTTTGGGACAATAAGTCTAAAAAAGATAGACTAAGAATTTGAACTTAATGATCGGAGATCGACGGCATCCGCGTGATCGAACGTTGCTGAACTAAGGCCCGCTTTTCGAAGGACGGGCTCCAAAATAAGAAATGCCGACTGATATAGGTCGGAATGCATCTCAGCAACGACCCTATCGCTAATGCCCTGTTTAAGTGTGCCCACGAACTCGCATTTTCCGCACACCCAGTCACGTCGGCCCGTCCATTGGTGAGGGCCCATCTCCGAGCTCCCTTCGGAAATCGGCTCGTCGGGTCCTCTGACGAAGAAGAATTGCCTCTTCCAATCCATCGAGTTACTGGAAACGATTGTGGATAAGATTGATTGGTTTGGCCTTTGTGAAAAGTACACGAATCCCGCGTTGGAGGCCGATGAGTTGCTGATCTTAAAGAACTGCCAAAAGTTCTGGAAGTTGTCACGTTTGCCTTTGGCTTTCATTAGTACACTGAAGGCTATCAGATAGCCAATGGAGTTGGGTAGGATCTGCGCAGGAGTAAGGGCGAATACATCAAGAATCTGATCGACCAGGGGTGCAAAAGGGATCCGCAGCCCATAAGCGAATTGCTTAGTGTAGAAGTCTTGACATCCCTCAGGCGGCTGATCTACTCGTTGTGTGGAAGTCGGGATGACCAGCGAGTATCCCTCGGGAAGATATTTCCCTATCTTGGGCTTAAGATCCGCTTCACTCTTGATCGGATCTCGTGCTTAAGATCCGCTTCACTCTTGATCGGATCATATGAACAGACTATCTCATCTACCCGTTTTTCAGTCTTCTGAGCTCGAGCTGGGACGGTAGTAGAAGCTTTCTTCGGAATGGAGTTTAGATCGAGGATCCTCACCATACATCCATGTCCCAAGGGGTATTTCATTATTTCGTGTTTTTCCAACGCCCCGACCTCATCCCCTTCGCTATCGGAATCTGAACTTCCTTCGCCCTCGGCATTGGACTCGGTATTGTGCTCTGAGTTACCTTCCGGCTCGGGTATATTTTGACCAGACGTTCCCTTATCAGCATTCGGCTCTACGACCCTCTCAACTTGTTCGACGGTCTTATTCGCCTCGTTAGGAGAATTTTCAGCGGTTTTGAAAGTATCAATGAATTCATCCATTGACCCTAGATCGGATTCCGATCTCGGAGGAATAGTGGCTTGAGTTTCTGGTTTTTCAGAAGACATTTCAGGAGATTGTTGCGATGGTCGACGAAGAGTTATGCTTTCTATCGACACGAGTACTCCGATCTGCGGTAAAAGTTAAGAAGGTGTGGGCGTCTCTTCAGGTCAACGCATATATATAAAGGTTAAAAGGGTAAATTGCAAATTAAACCCCGAGTAACCGCGACGGTTAAGCTCCCACTCAGTAAATTGAAGATTAACATTTCTAAAAATGGCACTTACGGTCCTCTAAGTTTTGGAAGTTGGTCTTTCAGCTCGGTATTATGAAGATGTGCACTCTTTTTCCCTTTGCTCGGTTTTTGTCCCACAGGGTTTTTCCGAGTAAGGTTTTTAACGAGGCATATCCAACTCAAGACCGTTCAAGACTTGATCTTCATTATTTATTTCTCCGTTTCTCAGATTTTGCTATGACTTCGAGGTAGAGTAAACAGATCGAGAACTCCGACCTCCAATGATTTGAAGCATCCTGCCTTTCCAAAGGCCCGTCCAGAGAAAATGTGCGCTCTTTTTCCCTAGCTCGATTTTTGTCCCACTGGGTTTTTCCGAGTAAGGTTTTTAATGAGGCATATCCAAACTTGTACTATGATGCTGTGATTACTTCTCTGAGCTTCAGCTTCACTTACGCTCGAGAAGTGGGGGAGTATTGATGAGGGATATTTTGTATACGCCATTTTAGGAAATACCCCTGCTCGAGATCGACCTGGATCCCGTCCAGGAAAGGTATTCTCCGACCAGAACTAAGTCTCCAGCCAAGTCGAACTGATAGCTCGGGATTCCTCTTTCCGATCTACTAAACTCCTCGGATTTATCATGAGCCCGACCACAGGCCTGGACAGCTGGCCAAGATATCTTCCCCTGCGAGGGTCTAGCTAGCCCATCACTGTTCCTATAAATACCACCGCATTTATGACATCAAGGGGACACGTTTTCCAAGAAACACTCCAGCTCGGACCTAGAGTTCGGATTAGGCTTTATCTCGCTTAACTTTGTATTTGATCTAGCTAGTTTTACGGCATCCAATACCGCCCGAATAGACCTACTTTGTAAACTGTGTTCGATCTGATTGTTAATATACATTCACCATTTACTTGACTTTTTTATTGTTTAGCTCGACTTCCTATATTTGTATCCCAACGAAAAAGAGCATAATCAAAGCAGCTGATTCATCCTTTCTAGCTCAGCTTCAAATCTGTTGAAAACAGTTGAGTCACTCTGAACAACTTCAATTGCTCTTCTGACTTCAAACTTTTTCTTCTTGATTGGTTCAGCCCTTGGTAGAACAAACTTTCCTTCCTTGGGTTTTCCTCCAATCACGATGCCTTCTGACCTTCTTGGTCCATAAGCATCCTTCTTACTATTTTCCAAAGCTTTAGCCAAGTCTGCTTCCTCCTTGGCAGCTAATTCAGCCTCTGTCATATTCTTGACATCAGCTTCTTTCTTGCTTGCTTCTAAAGCTCTTTTAAGCTCAGCCTCATCACGCTTTCTTTATTCAGCTTCCTCGCGCTTCTTTTTGTGATAAGCTGATACTTTGGCTTTGCCAGTCCTTCTCTTCCTGGCAGCTCTTGATTCAACAACTGGGGCCGCAGCTGTTGGTTCTGGAGCAGCAATTGCTACTGGTGCAGCAGCAATCGGTTCAAGGATCTGCACTTCAGGATCCTTTTGAGGTTGAGCAACCTCAGCTGTTGGTGCAGAAGTCTGTTTCACTTGATCAGCTGACTTCACAACAGCAGACTCCTTTTCTGATCCAACAGGCCTCTCAGCTGTTGGAGGACTTTCTCTAACTAGCTCAGAAAGATCTTTATCTTCGTCAATGAATGTCATCTTCTTTCTGGCAGTTTTCTTAGTAAAAGGAACAGCAGCAGCAGATGTAGCAGTATCTTTCATAGCGCTCTTTGTCCTTTTAGCCACGTTCTCAGCTGGTATTTCAGCTGAAACGGTTCTTTCAGGAGATGTCTCAACTTCCATCTCTTCAATCTCCTTGACTGTTTCATCAACAATCAAGTCAATAGCATCCTTTTTCTTTGACACGACTGTTCTGGCTTGAACAACTGGCTTAGCTGTTTGAACAGTTGTCTTACTTTTCTTGCCTTTATCAGCAGGCTCCTTAGGCTCAGCAGCCTTCCTCTTTTGTTGCCTCTTTTCTGGCACAACAGCAGGCTCTTTAGACCTTCCAGTTTTCACTGGATCATAAATCTTCAGCTCCTTTGCCTTATGAATGTCTTTGCCATTAGTCACCGTACATCCAAAATTCACCAGCAGATGACTAAGGAATATCCTGTGAAGAGTTAGACCATGCTCTTTGTGATCAGCAAGTATGTACCAGATGAAATTTGCCCAATTCACTTTCAAACCATAGAAAATGGCAATCATGGTGTGAAACCTCTTCATCGGCACACTGTCCAACGAGAATGTGCAATTCTCAAGGACTTTTGGCAACCAAATCTGCCATACGTTGAAATTCATCCTTCAGCTGATTCTTCTTTATGCTTCTAGACCACACTTCATTCTTCTTTGAAGCCAGATTCCAGAAATCTGCCTCAAACGGTTCAGCTAGGGTTGCAATTTCAGTCGAGCCTTCTAGAGAGAGTCCATATCTCTCATTCAGCAGTTTGGGGGTTACACAAATAACTTTATCCCCAATCTTGGCAACAATTTCCAGCTTTTCAAAATCAGGCTTCTCTTTAGAACCGTAGAACTCCATGACCTGATCTTTGAAAATCATGTCTTCATGTGCTTCCATGAAGTTAACCAATGTAGCCGCCTTGAACTTTTCCAAAATTTCTTTCATCAACGTAGTGCCAATTGTGTGATACGTCAGGTAATTCAAGAACATACCTTCAGCAGCAGCTTCATTGGCAGACATTCTGAAAAAGATTAAGGAAAACGGAGAGAAATTTGCAGTAGAAAGAGTGCAAAATTGATCTGTGTTCTTTTGAAATTTTGAGGGTGCGTAAAAGCTTAGTAAGCTGATCAGATCTGGATTTATAGATGTTGGTTTCATGTCGGTTTCCGTGATTTGTGCCAACCGTTAGATCAGTTACTGAAAAGCAGATCGCGTGACCGTGATACGCGGATTTCAAAATAACATTAATTATGTCAGACATGCGGGAATTTGAAACGCCACTTGTCTGTTACTTATAAAAGCGTGTTTCTGATAAAAGCGTTTTTAGTACAGCACGTAAATATAAGCTGACATAAATAAGAACAGATGAGTAAAATAATACTTATCTGATAGACGACTTGTCTGATACAATATATCACTAGTGAAAGCCAATATCTAGTGATCTTCCTTTGCTGTTTGTCAATCCAGCAAGATGAATAATCTTCAAGTCTTCAAGTCTTCAAGAATTAAGAACACATCTTCTGATTAAAACAACTTCAACTAACTGTCATTGAAGATTTCATCTATAAAACAGGAGTACCGCTAGTCTTACACGTTCCCTCTGAATTCAAGAATTCATCAGTCAACTAGTCTGTTGAGAGTCAGTCTTCTTGAATAATAACACTTGTTTCTATCAGATTAGTCAGCTATTGAACCCAGTCTTCTGAAAGGTTCCCCCTCAGCTTATGAATCCAATTTTAACAAGCCTAGTTCCACTCTTAGAGTAGAAAATCTTGCATCACTCAATGGTTTGGTGAAAATGTCAGCGATCTGATTATATGTATGAACATACTCAATAATAAAATTTCCGTTTTCAACATGGTCTCTAATGAAGTGATGTTTGATCTCAATATGCTTAGTCCTGGAATGACTAGTAGTGTTCTGAGTAAGTGAGATTGCACTTGTATTGTCACAGTAGATAGGGATTCCACTGATCTTGAGATTGTAATCTTCTAGTTGATGCTTCAACCAAAGTATCTGTGCACAACATGCTCCAGCAGCAATGTATTCAGCTTCATAAGTAGATATGGATACTGAAGTCTGTTTCTTACTCATCCATGAGATCAGACGACTGCCTAAAAATTGACAAGTACCTGTAGTACTCTTCCTATCAATTTTACAGCCAGCAAGGTCATAATCTGAATATCCAATAAGTTCAAATCCTGATTCCCTTGGGTACCACAATCCCAATTCTTGTGTGCCTTTAAGATATCTTAATATCCTTTTAGCAGCTAAGAGATGAGATTCCTTAGGATTTGATTGAAATCTCGCACAAACCCCAACATAATACATAATATCAGGTCTGCTAGCTGTTAAGTAACAGTGACCCAATTATGCGTCTTTACTTGGTGATGTCAACTGATTTTCCACCTTCATCCTTGTCCAGATGAAGACCAGTAGACATAGGAACACTAACAGATGAGCTAGTTTCCATACCAAATTTCTTGAACAGATCTTTTGTGTACTTTGCTTGATTAATAAAAATACCATCAGGCAGCTGTTTAACTTGTAATCCAAGAAAGTAATTTAGTTCTCCCATGATGCTCGTTTCAAACTTGTTCTGCATTAGCTTAGAGAACTTCTCACACATCTGTTTGTTAGTTGAACCAAAAATAATATCGTCACATATATTTGAACTAACAATATATGATTATCCTATTCAATAGTGAACAAGGTTTTATCTACTTTACCCTTGCGAAATCCTTTAACTAAAAGAAAATCAGATAAAGTATCATACCATGCTCTTGGAGCCTGTTTCAGTCCATAGAGAGCTTTCTTCAGACGATAAACTTTGTCTCCTTGTTGATAAGCTTCAAAACCAGGAGGTTGTTCAACATAGACTTCCTCTTGCAATTCTCTATTGAGAAAAGCAGACTTCACATCCATCTGATAGACAGTGAAGTTCTTGTGAGCAGCATAGGCTAAGAATAATCTGATGGCTTCAAGCCTTGCAACTGGTGCGAATGTCTCATCAAAATCAATGCCTTCTTCTTGGCAACAACCCTTGGCAACTAGTCTTGCTTTGTTTCTGGTAACAATACCATCTTCATTCATTTTATTCCTGAATACCCACTTTGTGCCAATTACCCTTTGATGAGTAGGTCTGGGAACTAAGTACCAGACTTCATTCCTTTCAAATTGATTCAACTCTTCTTGCATTGCTTCAATCCAGTGAGAATCACTAAGAGTTTCATCAATCAACTTAGGCTCAATTTGTGAAAGAAAACTTACAAACATTGTTTCATTTGCAGTTGACCTTCTAGTTCTCACTCTATCCAAAGGATCACCAATCACTAAGTCAGGTGGGTGATCTCTGAGCCATCTGAGATCAGGTTGCAAATCTGGATGTTGTCCTCTTGATTGATCTTGCAACACTACTGTTGGAGTCTCAGTAGTAGTCTGTTGTACAGGCTCTGGTCTGTTAGCTGTTCGCAACTTGATTTAACCGAAATTCATCTTAGGTTATATTATCAGTAATAATGATAAGAGAGCTGTATTATATTTAGGGTTTGGTTAAAGTACTCAGGATGGTGCAATTCAAGAACAAGTAAAGTAATATAATGATGTATCAAATAACAATATGAAAGGCGAACGATTGTAGTATATTTCGTAGGTTGAAATCTGGATCCTCAATACAATGTAAGATTCGCTATTTATAATATTCCTCATGTCCTAACTGAACTAGGAGTCCTATTTAGCCTAGGAATCCTGCACGGCCTAGGAGTATCGCATGGCCCATTAAGTCCCCTGAAACGGACAGTAGATCGATCAGAGTAGGTCGACCAGATATGTATTTGGCAGGTCGAGCCGATCTCGGTGTCTACACGGGTCGGATCGATCTTGAATCTCCTCGGATATTCCTAGCTGGTTATATGTGCAAAATAGCCCTCATCAGTACTCCCTCACTTCTCGAGCGTAATCGTAGCTGGAGCTCGTAGAAGTAGAAGTAGTGGTAACTTTGGTCTTTTCACCGTTTGTGAAATATGCCTCGTTAAAAACCTAGTTCAGAAAAACCCTTTCGGGATAAAAACTGAACGAGGAAAAAAGAGTGCATATCCGTTTGAACCGTCTACGTACAGACATGTATTTTGGTTAACGTGTGTCAGACAACAGTTGGGTCTTTTCATTACTTTGATTGGCGGGAATATGAAGAGACGCGAAGGGCTGAATCCGTCTTTTCACCGCCCATATATATAATCGAAATTTGCGGGATATTTTACTTTTACCTCAGATATTTAAACCTTCCAGCAGTAAAAGCTTAAGTCGATAATCTTATCATTTTCTTATTTTCTCGAGCGCATTCTTTCAAAAGACTATGGCTTCAACCTCGCAAAATCCCCATCCCTCAACTAAGAATGTAGAAGAACAGCTTCCACGTAATATCCCTAATCCTGATATTCCTTCATCTGATGAGGAAGGAGCAGACAATTCTCAAGTGGAGGAGATCAGAGATTATTCTGAAAAAGAAGTTGGATAGTTTGGTAGTGGAGATTATTCCAGAGGAAGAGATGGTGTCGAAGGCATCCAAGAAATCCAAAACGTCTCAACCTCAAATTTCTGCTCCTCTGGAATTCTTTCCTTCTCGATGGAAAGAAGAGGATCTACCGTTTTTGAAAAAGGAATATGGCCGCTATTTCCCGTCGGATTTTGAGATAATTATTCCTTCTTCCGAGGAGAGAGTCAATACCCCTCCTGCCAACTGTCGAGCTTTCTATACCTCCCATTTTCAGCATGGGCTCCGTTTTCCACTCTCTTCAATTCTTCGTCAATTCCTGGAGACCTTCATTGTCTCACTGACTCAGCTTGTTCCGAACGCCATAGCATTTATTATGGCTTTCTCTGTTTTGATGGTCGCGCGAGGTCTGCAACCTTCGTTCCGTAATTTTCTCCACTTTTTTTGACTTTCTGTATCGACTTCCTCCAATAGAGGTTATTACTATGTTAGTCAGAGACCTGGATATGCAGTTCTAGAAAATGCCATTTCGAGTAACAGCACGGAGTGGAAATCAAATTTCTTCTTTGTTAAGGCTCCGACCATGCATATTCTTGAGAACGGAGATACTGAGGAGTTTGCACACGACTGGGGATACAATGATTCTTGGGTATACGGTGGTCGAAAGGTGATTGGTGAGATGTCCCCAGACGACCAATTTTCAACTACCTTGATCGAGGAGATGAGATCAGATAAATATCAATCAGCTTATTTGATCGGAGAGATTTTCCTTCGAAAGGCTGGATTGAGTTCTCTGGATTTCCCTATCCCCTTGGACGATCGACCTTTAGGTAAGATTTTTTTGCTAGTAATAAATTTATAAAAAGATATATAATCCAGTTGCTCATTAATGTTTATTGACTTCATGCTGTAGCTTCCATGGTCGAAAACTGCCGTTTTTCCGTGGTCGGAAAATCTGTTCTTTCGAACTCGAAAAAGTCTTGGGGTAAAGTCCCCATAGAGCAAAAGGAATCTAGAAAAAGGAGAAGGAATCAATTCCAAGATCTGGAGGATATTGAGGAGGAGTCGTCCGAGAATGCTGATCCTATCCGAGTAGCTCCTCCTCTCTCTGGTCTAACATCTTCAGACATACCAGCTTCAAGCTCTCGTCCAGGTCGTGGTTATCCTCCCAAAACTTTTAGGGAGAAATATGGTATTCTGGGTGGTAAATATTGGCCCGAACGTAATCCTACTGGCCCTGAAGCCAAAAGAAGAACTCAATATTTCGACAAAGGAGGAGAGTACTTCACTCACGTTGGAGACACTAGTCATCAAGCTTCTTTGGTAGATATGATTGAGAATCATCTCCAAGGAAAACGAGCGGCTAGTTATTCTGAGAAAGATTCCTTGATGTCTGACGATAAGGAGAATGTGGTCGATAAATCCATTCGAGTCCTTCTATCCTCGACCTTTGTTCGAGACGTGGAGAGGACTGCTATGAAGAAACCTCTCGAACAGCTAGCGAGGGCTGCTCATGCTCATGAAGTGGTAATATTCTTTAACTCTTCTTGTTCTTTTAATAATCCTCAATATTCTTCTTGGTCTTTATTTAGACAATTTTCCCTGTCCATAGGCTGGTAATGCCTTGGTGTCCGCGCTATATGATATGGCATTGCATAGAGATCAATGCAAATATGTTGAAGAAAGCAACAACATTTTAACTGCCAGGGTTAAGGAGCTCGAAGATCAACTCGCTCAGATCGGTAATTCTCGAGCTTCCGCGGAGACTCAATCTGCTCCTCTTGCTAACGAGAACTTGGAAACTGATAATCCGCACATTATTGGTATGATGACGGATGCTAGTCGATATCAGGCGTAGGTCGACCAGTTAACTCGAGCAGTGGATGAGCAGCGAGTTTCACATGCAACCGTAGTTAGCAAATTAGAGTCAGAGATTGCCTCACTTCGATCTCAACTCGCGGCAAAGGAAGACGATTCTTCTGATTTGGAAAGGGCCATAGATGAGCCTCAGCCTCCCGACGTCGAGCCCATTGTTCGAGAGTTTCTTGACTCTCCAGTACATACTGCTATAATCCATCAGAAGATCGGAAGTTTGCTCTTGAGCTCATTCTATAAAGGCATCGATCAATTGATTGAGTCTGGGCGGATCCCTGATAGGCGCGATGAATATCGCCAGGTTATGGCTATCGAAAAAGATCGAAGACTTCAAGACTATCCTCCCGATTGCTTATCTTCTGTTGAGTATAGTAACCACCCTCTGGCTCACTTAGTTGATGAGTATGGAACTCCAATTCCTGTGCCAACACCTGATTTGGGGTTAGTAGCGGATATTATGGACGATCAAGCAGGCGAAGAGGGAGACGACGACGAAGAGGACGTCGAAGGAGACCAGGTCGAAGAAAGGAATGGAGAAGATGAGGAAAGATCGTTCGCGAATGAAGCCAACTCCCCATCTTAGAATGTTTTTTTTATCATTTTCTTTCACTTTCCCTTGTTATTCTTGTAGTTTTTGTCGTTTTTACGTATTAGGTCTTGTAGTACATGTAAAAAACCTTTCCTTGATATATATGATTTTGGATGAAATATTCTTCGTCGTTTTGATGATCGTAACATGCATCGGATGATCCATTATGTTTCTCATTTTGAATTTTACTGTGCGCGCCAAGGATTGAGGACATAATTGTCATTTCCTTTACTATATATAAAGGTAAAATCTTTGAAGTTTTACCGCGCGTCCCCACTTGTAAAATAAAATTTTCTTACTATTGATCGGAGCTATTAGTTCGATATTTCATAGGAGTTTCCTATTTTTTGACCATGAGTTCCAATCTCTTTTCCGGGGCTGCCAAACGATCTTTGCGGGGCCAGTCCCGACGAAACACTCCGAGGAAGAAAGCTCGAACGGAAAATTCACTTCAAACATCTTCCCAAGGTGGAGCTTCTTCTCGGGGGGATATCGTTCGATCTGATCCGGTGTCATCCTCCTCAGGGGGAAGTCCAAAAATACTGAAGGATATTCCTTCACCTCTGCAGGAAACTGTGAAATCTTCAACGGGACTTCCTCAGGCTCCGATCCGTAGTCCAATAGTCGATCCAAATGTACTAAAGGTTTACCAGAACGAGGAGTCTCAAGATACTTCTTCCTCTCCCGTTGATCAGACAACAAATGAGGATTCTCGAGCCATTCCTCCTCCAATAATCCAATCAACAAACGAGGAGTCACGAACTATTTCTCCTCCTCCCGTTGTCCAGATAACGAATGAGGAGTCTCGAGCTACTTCTCCTCCTCCAGTCGACCAAACAACAAACGAGGAGTCACAAGCTATTTCTCCTCCTCCAGTCGACCACACAACAAATGAGGAGTCACAAACTATTTCTTCTCCTCCAGTCGACCAGACAATGGACGAACGTCCCCCTTCCGGTCGAGATACAACAAATCAAACTCCAAGTCAAGACGATCCTCAGCAGGGCGTAATTACTGCCCCCAACTCTGAGGTTGAGCCAACTCTGCAACTAGGGGGTTCTGTAGAAGATATCCCTGAGTCTTTCTTTGCTCCTTTTCCTTCGCAGGTTGTTGTTTCAAGTTCTCAACATACCCGAACCATCTCTCCAGTCCCCATTTCCCAAGAAGTGTTAAAAACTGGGTCTGGTCCCAGCCGTTCTGGCTTCGAAAATACGGCGGACGAACCGTCTCTTTTAGACGATCGTCCGTTCAAGGAGCAGGTCGAAGAAATAACTGAGTTCGGGATGCGTCGATCCGGTGGGGTTTCGACAGATGCATGTATTCCAACAACCCTCGATCCTGATGGAGTTTCTTGGAACCTGGGAATGGGTACAATTTTGCCCAAAGAGCTCGATAAGCTGCAGAAACATTCTTGTTTACGTCTCGTTCAGTCCATTTTCAAGCGTTTAGAAATGGTAAGCATATCTTTGTCATTGTTAACAGATATCTAGATTTTTGAGGTTCCTTATCCATTTTTCTTAACAGGCTAAGCATGAAGCTCTCCAGCTCGGGATACTAAATGACGAATCTTACTTTGCTCGAGAAGAATCCCTCGAACGGGTAAACTCGATTGCTGTTGCTCATCGATCGTTAATGACCGAGGTAGAGGATCTTCGAGCTGTTGCTGAAAGGCTTACCAAGGAGAAAGAAGAACTTGTTCTGCTAAATAGCAGCTTGGAGTCTGATAAAGATCAGCTTACTAAGGAGAAAAAACATTTGCTCCAGCTGAAAGATGAAGAGTTCGACAGAGGTTTTTCTCTTGGATATCAGCAACGTACGCAAGAAATGATGACTTATCTTGGTTATCCGACAATTTCTGATCATGCTCAAGGACAGTAGACAACGATCTTGTATATATATATATATATATATATATATATATATTTTTTTTTTTTTAATGAAATGTAAATATACATTTTGCCTGATGAATAGTAGATCATGCTTTTGTTTGATTTCTTCGTCTTTTCGACCTGCTCGCCAATAAATAACTTCTTTAAATATTCTAGGGAGACGAGGAGTCATTTCGTAATTGTAGGAACGTTTCGTATGCTCTGTCCGTTGATTGAATAATTTCTCATACTATAAATGACTCATTGGAGAAGTAGGAAAAATAAAGACTGAAACAATATGTCCCCCATAAATGTTTCAATTTGGCCTTTATGGCATGTCGACTATGGTGGAGATACTAACCCAATTATTTTGTGAGTAATGAAAGCTGGTTAGTTCATTAAAATGATGGTGTCCCCTGGGGGAGGTATGCTGTTCGACAACAAAGGTCTTCTTTCTTCGTTTGCAGAAAGAATTACCCTTCAAACCATTCCACTCTCAGTGTGCTTTTAACTTGATGCTGTGATTGACCCCAGATGCAGCATGTTCCTCTTTCCAGCATCAGCAAATATACGCGCTTCTGCATGTTCCTTGCTTTTATGCAGTGGTAGTAGTCTGAGAATAAGGAGTAGGTCGGATTTGAGGGAGCAGATCATTCCGAGGAGTAGAAAAATAGGATTAGTATTTGTAATTCTTGTAATTAGACTTTGAAGATAAATGTAGCTTTTCCTGAAGATTTGGCTGTTTCCGTGAAATGTAACTAATCTCTCCAAGATGTGAATAAAATCCTCGACCTGTTTATCTAGAGTCTCGTACTTTAGTCTTATTGCAATGATCGATCGTATATCCGACATTCTGAACTATCCTGACAACGCTTTTGATCTGGACCGTAGATAGGATCTCAATGTGACACCATTGGATCCTTCATCCCCTGTCTATAAAAAGGGTCATTCTATGTTTCTCATTCTCAGAAATGAACTTGTCCAATAAGTATTGTTATTGTTACAAGCATTGTCGTCCACCAAAATGTGTTGTCTTTATCAAATGATGAATCTTTGACTTGGTATGGGAGGAATTGGAAAGAAGAGATCTCCTACTCAAATGGTGATGGTCGGGTGAATCGTATAATTGGGATTTAGTCGACCTGAAATTACGCCGTATGATAGGAGTCGAGGTTAGAGGAAAGCAGGATTCTATGCTTATCGAAATCAACTTGTTTCTAACAGGTCGATGATGCTATGCATGAGATCCTTCTGATCCCTAATCTATTATATAAGGAAGAAGCATCAGCTTTTTCGAGGTGGTCGAGTTGCGAAGACATGTATCCTTCGCTCGATGATCGTCAGACGTCGATCTTGAGAAGAATGCCTGAACTTTAGTTTCTCGTCACTGTTCTCAAAGTAGAAGAAAAGATGATCAGTTCGATGAAAACTTTGAAGCGTTTGGAGACCAGATTCTTTCTTTTATTCTGTAGGTGTATTTGCTTAATGCACTTGATCGATGAATATTGGACATGTAATAGTAGCTCTTCTATGATACTCTTTGTATTGTCTCCATCGATCTAATATAAGACTTCTATTTTGAACGAATAAAACACGCATTTATTTCCAATCCTGTTTTTACGGCTTGTAGTTATGACGTTGTAACGTAATTCCCGATGTGGCGTCATTACCGTTGATTGAATGCGAGTTTCACCGTTGGATTTTAACTCACTCTGTCTATAAAAGGAATCTTAATCTTCCTTCTAGTTACCATTGGAAGTAAAAGCCTTAAACAAATGTACTACTTCTTTGTTCAAAATGGCGGTCGTCCGCCTAATTCGAGATTCAAACAAAACACTTATTACGTCGACTTGGTATGGGCGGAATCGGAAAACGGAGATTTCTCAAAAACCATGAAATCTCCGACCCCTAATAAGGGGAAATGATTGGAATGCTCACCATTAATCGACCATCCTACGTAAATGGGTAAAGGTCGGTGTTGTGGGGTTCCGATCTATTAGTTACATGGTCGGTGGAAAGCTGGTCAGTTCATTAAAATGAGAACATACGATCATAAAATGCTGACCACCATCGACCGTCGTAACATTATGATCTCTCAAAGCTCTCTCTGATTCCAAAGCTTTGTGGCCGTAATCTCGACTGGTCCGAGCTGGTGGCAAGAATTCTGAGAGAAAATACAGAGATGAATCAAGCTGAAGTCCTTTTGTTGGCTCCTTTTTTTATCATGTAATAGAATCTGCTGTTGTTTTAGCTAGGGAAATTTATGTATCCTTCCGATGTGCATTTTTATAAATGATAAAAAAGAATTTTCTTTATATCAGATGTTTTGTTTACTTATATCCTTGGTTATGAGATTGATAAGTTTATACCAACCCAATCGGTTTTCTGAAAGATATATTATACTTAGGTTTTATACCAACTGTGGTTTTAACCTTTGTAGATCGTTCGTGTAGAAGATCGATGAGTTTATACCGACCCAATCGGTTTTACTCAAAGATTTATTATACTTAGGTTTTATACCAATTATTGGTTTTAACCTTTGTAGATTGTTCGTGTAGGAGATCGATGAGTTTATACCGACCCAATCGGTTTTATTCAAAGATCTACTATACTTAAGTTTTATACCAATTATTGGTTTTAACCTTTGTAGATCGTTTTTGACAAAAGTCTTTTTGAGCGTGACATATGTGGAAATAAGCAAAAGCTTTTTATTGTAGGTAATTTTAATGTATGAAAGGGAAATAACAAAATATTCTATAAAATGAAAAAACTAATTCCTTGCAAATCCTATCTAAATTTTAAATCTTTAACGACCATAATATCTTCTGAGATTTACTGCATTCCACGTTCGAGGAAGTGGAGTCCCATCCATATGTGCTATCTTATACGATCCTTTTTTGCCGACCGCAATCACTGCGTAGGGACCTTCCCAATTTTGCTGTAATTTCCCCACATGTTTGGATACTTCAACTTTTTTAAGTACCAAATCACCTTCTTTGAATGATCGTATCCTTACCTTTTGATTGTAGGCTTTTTCCATGCTGGATTTAGCCGCTTCTAAACGCAGACTGGCTTTTTCCCTCAAGGTCTCACTTAAATCGATGTCGTCCTTTCTCAGTTGATCGTTTGACTTTTCCTCGTAGAGCTCAATTCTCGGGCTGGGGATCAGCGCCTCTACTGGGATAACTGCCTCCGACCCATAAACCAGGCTAAATGGTGTTTCACCTGTTGAGGCTTTTACTGTAGTTCTGTTGGCCCAAATGACGCCTGGCAGTTCGTCCAACCATTTCCCTTTGGCGTCGTCCAGTCTTTTCTCGAGTGATTTTACAATCTCTCGATTTGCCACCTCCGTTTGTCCATTAGCTCTGGAATGTCCGACAGACGTGAAGTTTTGTTGTATTCCGAGCTTCGAGCACCATTCTTGGACTTGTTTTCCGGCGAATTGGGTTCCATTATCAGAAATCAAAATTCTTGGGATTCCAAAACGACAGACTATATTTTTCCAGAGAAAATTTATGACTTGGAACTGTGTTATCCGAGCTAAGGCTATGCATTCAATCCACTTGCTAAAATATTCGACAGCGACCAAAACATAGCTCTTTTTTGATCCGGCCATCGGGAATGGTCCCACTATATCAATTCCCCATTGATCAAAAGGCCAACAGATCGGAATTGGGTGTATTATCTCAGCTGGTTGATGTATTATATTTGAATGTACCTGACAATAATGACAGTGTTTTACATAGTCTTGTGCGTCAGCGTACATTGTTGGCCAATAGTAATCTGTTCTCAAGCATTTGAGCATAAGTGCTCGGGCACCACTGTGATTCCCAGCTTCTCCCTCATGTATGCTTCTAAGGATGCTTTCAGAATTGTGCTCGGGAATGCACTTTAACAGAATTCCTGAGACGGATCGTCTGTAGAGTTTTCCTTCTATCATTGCATATCTTGGCGCTCGATATCTTATCCTCCTAGCTTCATTTTTACAGCTAGGGAGCGATCCATCCTTCAAATAGGCGATTAACGGAGTCATCCAACTGTCTGCTGCCAAGTCGATATCCATTACCTCAGTAACTGGGACAATATCGAGGTCGATCGAAGGGGTTTTGGAGATTAGTCAAGTGATTACTCTTTTAGATTTACCATCCCTTGTCCCTGTAAATCTAGATAGTTGATCAGCCCATCTATTTTCTTCTCGTGGAATATTTTGAATGTCAAATTTTTCCAACTATCCAGTTAACTCTTTCACCTTTGCTAGATATTTCATCATATTGTATTCTTTGGCCTCATACGTTCCGTTGATCTGCCTCTGGATCAGTTCAGAATCTGTCAAGACACTCAAAACTTTTATATTGGCTTGTATAGCCATTTCCAATCCAGCGATCAGAGCTTCATATTCTGCTTCGTTATTGGTTACTACGAAATCTAAAGTGATGGCATAATTCATATCCTCGCCGTTTGGCCCTTGGAAATTAATTCCTGCACCTCCCCCATCTCTGCTTGACGCGCCATCGACATGCATAAGCCATGGTAGGTCATCGACGATCATAATACTGTTATCGCTTGTCGATGTTGCTTCGGAGCTCGTCTCCGACAGACTCGGAGTTTCAAGGAGGAAATCAGCAAGTATCTGAGCTTTAATTGCAGTTCGTGGTCGATATTCGATTTCGTACTGTCCCAATTCTACAGCCCATTTAATTAATCTTCCCGAGGCTTCTGGCTTCGATAAAACTTGCCTCAAAGGTTGATTGGTAAGCACGATGATCTTGTATGTTTGAAAGTATGGCCGCAACCTACGCGCTGACGTTACCAAAGCCAGAGCGAATTTTTCAATTGTTAAATAATTCTTTTCCGCTCCTTGCAATAATTTACTCAAATAATAAACAGGCTTGTGTTCCGAGCCCTCAATTTTTACCATAACCGAGCTCACTGCAGCCTCGGAAATAGCGATGTATATGTATAGAGGCTGTCCTTCCGTAGGTTTGGCGAGCAGGGGAGGCGAGGTCAAGTATTCTTTCAGCTGCTCGAATGCATGATCACAAGCCTCGGTCCATTCAAAGGTCTTAGCCTTTCTCAAAGTTTGAAAAAATGGTAGACTTTTATCTGCGGACCTTGATATGAATCTATTAAGGGCAATAATCTTCCCGACCAGACTTTGAACTTGAGTAATATTTCTAGGAGGTTTCATTTCAGTAATAGCACGTATTTTCTCCGGATTTGCTTCGATGCCTCTCTCATGGACCAGATAACCTAAGAATTTTCCAGACCTTACCCCAAAGGTACATTTTAAGGGGTTTAGCTTCATTCCATACTTCCTCAAGATTTTGAAGCAACGATCAAGGTGTCTAATGTGGTCTTCTTCACTCCTGCTTTTTACTAGCATGTGATCGACATACACTTCCATTATTTCACCGATCAACTCTTTAAACATCAAGTTGACCAACCGTTGATAAGTTGCTCCGGCATTCCTTAAACCGAACGGCATTACTATAAAACAATATACGCCTTGTTCGGTAATGAATGCAGTCTTCTCTTGATCTCTTTCATCCATGAAAATCTGGTAAAAACCTTGGAATGCATCCATCATACTAAAAATTGCAAAACCTGCTGTTGAGTCTACCAACAGGTCGATCCTTGGAAGAGGGTATGGATCTCTTGGACACAATTTATTTAAATCCGTGAAATCGTTACACATCCTCCACTTGTTATCCTTGTTGTCACCTTTCGAGACAAGTACGACATTACATAGCCATTCCGTAAAGTGTATTTCTCTAATCTGTTTAGACAATAAAAGCCTTTCGACCTCTGCTTTTATTATTTTGTCCTTGACAGGGCCATGATTTCTTTTCTTTTGTCTGACCGGTTTTGCGCTCGGATCTATCTTCAAAGAGTGGGTTATGATTCTTGGGTCGATCCCCACAATGTCCTCCGAGCTCCAGGCGAAAACATCTACGTTTTTCCTTAAGAAATCGATCAACATGATTTCTCCCTGTGGAGACAGTTCAGTTCCGATCCTGGTGATTTTGGTTGGATCATTTTCAATAAGCTTGACCTCTTTATGCTCTGGCGCTCGTAGAGTTAGATCTATGGGCTCTTTCCCCTTTTTATCGATCCTATCTGTATTAGGCAAATCAGGCTCATTAGTTCTTTCCGTCGAAGATCCTATTGTTTTTCTTTTCGACGGTGTTAGCGGATCGACATTCCTTTTCAAAGATAGTGACGTGTTGTAACAATCCCAAGCCATGCAATGGTCGTTGACGATCTCCCCTACCCCAGAGATTGTAGGAAATTTTATTTTCTGGTGATAAGTTGACACAACTGCTCGAAATTGGTTTAATGTCGGTCTTCCTAAAATGGCATTATAGGCAAATGGTGTTTCGACCACTAAAAACTTTATCATTTTGGTTACTCGATGAGGTTTGTTCCCAAGGGTTACACTTAAATTGATAGTTCCTGCTGGAACTATTTCCGATCCTCCAAACCCTACCAGTGGCGTTTCTACTCTTTGGAGAGTTATTTTTCCCAGATTCATCTGGTTCAGCACTTCGATGGCTATTATGTTAGCCGAACTCCCGTTGTCGATTAGGATTCTTTTGACATTGAAATCGGCGATTTTCAGCGAGACTACCATGGGAAAATCAGGGTGGTCTTCGTTATTGTCCCAATTCAGATTTCTGGGGACTTCGCTCTCATCGAACCTGATTATTTGTTGGTTGGAGTTTTTACTCTCGAGCGCCCATACCTCCTTAGGGGCAATAAGTCCCTTTTCTAGAGATCGTGCAGTCTTGCGCCTTGCATTCCGACTATCTCCCCCTGCTGGTCCACCGGAGATCACATGTATTGTACCATTGACCTGGTCATCATCGATTTCATTTCTTCGGGGTGCGCGATTGCTGGGAGATCTATCACGAGGACTTCTATTTTCCTCCCTCCTTCTAGGACTTCTTGTCCTTTGTCTTCTCCGATCTGCTCTATCTATGAATTCATTCAATCTACCCTGTTGAATCAATTTTTCGATTTCTTGTTTCAGGTGATAGCAGTCTTCGGTCCTATGACCGTGAGCTCGATGGTATCTACAGTATAAATCGTAATTCTTTGCCCCGGGTTTAGCCTGTGTGATTCTTTTTGCTGGGGGGATTAAATTATTTCTTTCCAGTATCACCAGGATGTCTTCTCTTGGGGTATTTAATTTGGTATAATCGACATAGCTTATTCGATCCCTTACGTTCCTTTCTGGAGATCGAGGCCTGAGGTAGACATTAGATCTTTTCTCAGGGTTACTCCCATTGTGTTCTAATCTTTGAAACACGTTTCCTCTTCGGGGAAATCGATCGTAATCTGAGACCCTTTGCACTGGGGGTTTTTCAGGTTTTCTTGATCCTGAAGTCGATGCTTTATTCTTATTCTTGTCTTTGAAAGAATTCATCTCTTCTTGAGTCATATATTTGGAAGCTAACGTCATGATTTCTGCAAAGGTTCTTGGCTGCTTTCGACTCAAGGCGTTGCCAAATTGCCTATTTTTTGTCAGATCGAAAAGAATTGATATGATGTAATCAATATTTGGAGAGTCGATTTTTAAAAGTTCCACATTAAACCTTGCTAACCAAGTTCTTAAGGATTCTCCATCTTGCTGGACTATAGTTCCCAAATAACTCATGGGAAGCTTTTGTCTTTTCTGACTAGCAAATTGCTGTTCCAGCTTGTTGCATAATTCTCTAAAACTGAAGATTGAATTGGGCGGTTGTTTTCCGAACCAATCCAGTGCCAACCCCTCGAATGTCGTGATCATCAATTTGGCCGTATACTCTGCTGAATGAGCATACAAGCTCATTATATTTGTGAAACTAAAGATATAGTCGGTCGGATCACTGGTTCCGTCATATCTGGGGAGCCGAGCAGGTAAAGATCCTGAAGCATGTGCTTCCCTAATTTCTAAGCAGAAAGGGGAACAGGCAGCTATACTATCCTGTATTTCACGGGAACGAGGCCAAGGTTGTTGCAAAGTCAACAGCCTTTGTTCCACTCGTTCCTCGACCATCCTCTCTATATCTCTTTCGGAGACTCTTCTAGTTGATTGTCGATTGATAACTTGGGGCTCGTCCATGTCGTCGATAGGTATAACAGTGTGTTCCTTGGACAGGCGAGGTTCAGGTCGAGCATTAGCTCTTGCCTGATTAATTCTTCCACCAAGGTGCCTTCCTGCTACGTTTGGTGGGGAGATTTGAGATCGTTGATCTGCATCAGGACTCTCTGCTTGAGTTGATTGATGGTCGTTATTTTCCCGAGGTTCCCTGTTGTTGTTAACCGCTCTCGAAGGACGAGCAGCCGCCCTTACTGGTTCCGCGACTGCCGGAGTCGGGTGATTTTGAAAAAACGAACTTAAAAGCTGAGCAATTTGTAGTATTTTTTCCTGGTCAGCCGGAAGCGGGGGAGCCGGGACGGATCGAATGGGTGAATTAGGGGCCTGACTCACGCTAGGAGTTCATTGTCCTCCCTGGTTTTGATTGTTGTTAGCGTTTGCTGCAACATGTTCCTCCACAGGGTCTAAATTTTGGTGATTTGCGGGAGGCTGCGTATTATTAGCGCTGACCCTTTGGGAATTCTCAGGCAGACTATCCGCAGCACGAGAAGGTCTAGAATTTGTGCTTCTTCCTGCGTTACGCGTGCTTTTTCTTGGATTGACCATATTCGATCGAGAAATTAACCTTGCCCCACGGTGGGCCCCAACTGATTTAACCGAAATTCGTCTTAGGTTATATTATCAGTAATAATGATAAGAGAGCTGTATTATATTTAGGGTTTGGTTAAAGTACTCAGGATGGTGCAATTCAAGAACAAGTAAAGTAATATAATGATGTATCAAATAACAATATGAAAGGCGAACGATTGTAGTATATTTTGTAGGTTGAAATCTGGATCCTCAATACAATGTAAGATTCGCTATTTATAATATTCCTCATGTCCTAACTGAACTAGGAGTCCTATTTAGCCTAGGAATCCTGCACGGCCTAGGAGTATCGCATGGCCCATTAAGTCCCCTGAAACGGACAGTAGATCGATCAGAGTAGGTCGACCAGATATGTATTTGGCAGGTCGAGCCGATCTCGGTGTCTACACGGGTCGGATCGATCTTGAATCTCCTCAGATATTCCTAGCTGGTTATATGTGCAAAATAGCCCTCATCACAACTCCTCTGTTAGAAAATCAGCAGACTGATTTTGAACAACACTTGAGTTAACAGCTTAGCTTAAATCAGGTAGTATGATGGGAACATATTCTTCCTTTCTTTCCATACTCAATTTCTGAAGGTCAGCAGATATCTCTGGATTTGCACTTTGATTCTTTTCAGAAGATTGGCTTGGTTCATCAAATACTACATGAATAGATTCTTCTACAAGTAAAGTTCTTTTGTTAAAGACTCTGTAAGCTTTACTAACAGTAGAGTAACCTACAAAAACAGCTTCATCAGCCTTTTCTGCAAATGCAGTAAGGTGATTTTTCCCATTATTCAAAACATAACATTTACAACCAAAAATCCTAAGATAATGTAAATTAGGCTTTCTGTTGTTCCATAGCTCATAAGGTGTCTTGTTTTGACTTTTGTTGATCATACATCGGTTCTGTGTATAACATGCTGTATTTGTGGCTTCTGCCCAGAATCATTGGGGCAGCTTTGCTTCAGCTATCATTGTTCTGGTAGCTTCTTTTAGAGTTCTGTTTCTCCTTTCAGCAACTCCATTTTGTTGAGGGGTTCTGGCAGCAGAGTACTCATGATTGATTCCTCTGGAGTTACAATACTCTTCAACATTAGAGTTTGTAAATTCAGTCCCTCTATCTGATCTGATCTTCAATATTCTTTGACTCTTCTCATTCTGGATCAGTTCCATCAGATTGGTAAGATGTTCCTTGGTTTCACGTTTCTTCTTCATGAAAATAACCCAAGTAAATTGATCTTACCGAAATTCGTAATCAAGTAATTTAAGCAAGAACAATAATATGAGAAGGGAAAATCCGATGTGTATATAAATTTCGATCTCAAATGTAAAGTTTACAGGGTCTGTCCGAGCGTTATTGGATGCCGTAACTACAAAAGAATTACAAATATGAGACCTAACAGCTAGTCCGTGCGGAATGGAGATAATGTGTTAGGCCGAGCTGCTTGGTCCGAGTGGAGGGTGTGTATTCATCGGCCTCCCTTAAGTCATTAATGCATTGGGTATATATAGGTGTGGCGTTGGACTAGGTGATCCGCCTGTATGTGAATAAATCCTGGCCCAAAGGCTTGGCCCCTTGTCAGGCCCAAATGATAGCTCGAATGTCTGCTGCTCGGAGAACAGCTGGAGGTCGGATTTTTGAGCTTGAGGTCGGATTTTGGAGCTGCAGGTCGGATTTTGGCGCTGCAGGTCGGATTTTGGCCGAGGAATATTTCTTATCTTGGGAGCTACGAAATATCCCTCATCAATACGTATCCGAAGCATCAAATAGTTGAAGGCAACCATTCACCTAGAAGGCAGTATCTACTTCTCTGAGCTTCAGCTGCACTTGCGCTCGAGAAGTGGGGGGGTATTGATGAGGGATATTTCGTAGCTCCCAAGATAAGAAATATTCCTCGGCCAAAATCCGACCTGCAGCGCCAAAATCCGACCTGCAGCTCCAAAATCCGACCTCAAGCTCAAAAATCCGACCTCCAGCTGTTCTCCGAGCAGCAGACATTCGAGCTATCATTTGGGCCTGACAAGGGGCCAGGCCTTTGGGCCAGGATTTATTCACATACAGGCGGATCACCTAGTCCAACGCCACACCTATATATACCCAATGCATTAATGACTTAAGGGAGGCCGATGAATACACACCCTCCACTCGGACCAAGCAGCTCGGCCTAACACATTATCTCCATTCCGCACGGACTAGCTGTTAGGTCTCATATTTGTAATTCTTTTGTAGTTACGGCATCCAATAACGCTCGGACAGACCCTGTAAACTTTACATTTGAGATCGGAATTTATATACACATCGGATTTTCCCTTCTCATATTATTGTTCTTGCTTAAATTACTTGATTACGAATTTCGGTAAGATCAATTGGCGCCCACCGTGGGGCCTGGTCGAGCGTTAGATCGAAATATGCCTGCTACACGGAGATATGCCTGCCAAATGAAGAAGAGCAACTCGAGTTGCTGCTCAAAATTTGAAGTGAAGCAGCTTGAATTGCTGCTCGGAATTTCAAAAAGAGATAGACGCTCTATAAAAAGTCTATAAAAAAGAGCAAGACGCTCTATAAAAAAGTCTATAAAAAAGAGCTAGACGCTCTATAAAAAGTCTATAAAAAAGAGCTAGACGCTCCATAAAAAAGTCTATAAGAAAGAGCAAGACGCTCTATAAAAAAAGTCTATAAAAAAGAGCAAGATGCTCTATAAAAAAGAGCAAAATGTCTCGACTAAGAGTGAAAGCTGTTGTTATGACTCTTGGCTCGAAATTGCAGCTCGGAATTCCTGCTCGGAATTTGAAAAAGAGCTGCTCGAAATTGAAGAAGAGAGCAAGAGTGAAAGCTGTTATGACTCTTGGTTCGAAATTGCAGCTCGGAATTCCTGCTCGGAATTTGAAAAAGAGCTGCTCGAAATTGAAGGAAAGAGCAAGAGTGAAAGCTATTGTTATGACTCTTGGCTCGAAATTGCAGCTCGGAATTCCTGCTCGGAATTTGAAAAAGAGCTGCTCGAAATTGAAGGAAAGAGCAAGAGTGAAAGCTATTGTTATGACTCTTGGCTCGAGCTGCCCGAAATTGAAGAAGAGAGCAAGAGTGAAAGCTGTTGTTATGACTATTGGCTCGAAATTGCAGATCGGAATTCCTCCTCGAAAAAGAGCTCGAAAAAGAGCAAGAGTGAAAGCTGTTGTTATGACTCTTGGCTCGAAATTGCAGCTCGGAATTCCTGCTCGGAATTTGAAAAAGAGCTGCTCGAAATTGAAGAAGAGAGCAAGAGTGAAAGCTGTTATGACTCTTGGCTCGAAATTGCAGCTCGGAATTCCTGCTCGGAATTTGAAAAAGAGCTGCTCGAAATTGAAGGAAAGAGCAAGAGTGAAAGCTATTGTTATGACTCTTGGCTCGAAATTGCAGCTCGGAATTCCTGCTCGGAATTTGAAAAAGAGCTGCTCGAAATTGAAGGAAAGAGCAAGAGTGAAAGCTATTGTTATGACTCTTGGCTCGAAATTGCAGCTCGGAATTCCTGCTCGGAATTTGAAAAAGAGCTGCTCGAAATTGAAGAAGAGAGCAAGAGTGAAAGCTGTTGTTATGACTCTTGGCTCGAAATTGCAGATCGGAATTCCTCCTCGGAAAAGAGCTCGAAAAAGAGCAAGAGTGAAAGCTGTTGTTATGACTCTTGGCTCGAAGTTGCAGCTTGGAATTCCTGGTCGGAATTTGAAAAAGAGCTGCTCGAAATTGAAGAAGAGAGCAAGAGTGAAAGCTGTTGTTATGACTCTTGGCTCGAAATTGCAGCTCGGAATTCCTGCTCGGAATTTGAAAAAGAGCTGCTCGAAATTGAAGGAAAGAGCAAGAGTGAAAGCTGTTGTTATGACTCTTGGCTCGAATTTTCTGCTCGGAATTCCTGATCGGAATTTCAAAAAGAGCTGCTCGAAATTAAAGAAGAGAGCAAGAGTGAAAGCTGTTGTTATGACTCTTGGCTCGAATTTTCTGCTCGAAATTGCAGTTGCTGCTCGGAAATGCAGCTCGAAATTGAAGAAAAGAGCTGATGAATAGCATAATGGACCCCTCAGTTTTGAAAAAGGTTTTTCCGAATAAGGTTTTTAACGATGTATATCTGACGCATCAAGATTTCGAGGTCGATCAGCACCTCAACACAATTACTACTTCTCAAAGCTTCAGCTACACTTACACGTTGATGAGACGTAAAACTACCCTGGAAGGGACTCTCAGTTCGAAGGCTTATCTCGTTTATTAAAGCAGTTCGGCATTTTGGGGGCTTCTAAGATGGGCACTCTTTTTCCCTAGCTCGGTTTTTATCCCATTGGGTTTTTCCGGACTAGGTTTTTAATGAGGCGTATCCGAAGCATCAAATAGTTGAAGGCAACCATTCACCTAGAAGGCAGTATCTACTTCTCTGAGCTTCAGCTGCACTTGCGCTCGAGAAGTGGGTGGGTATTGATGAGGGATATTTCGTAGCTCCCAAGATAAGAAATATTCCTCGGCCAAAATCCGACCTGCAGCGCCAAAATCCGACCTGCAGCTCCAAAATCCGACCTCAAGCTCAAAAATCCGACCTCCAGCTGTTCTCCGAGCAGCAGACATTCGAGCTATCATTTGGGCCTGACAAGGGGCCAGGCCTTTGGGCCAGGATTTATTCACATACAGGCGGATCACCTAGTCCAACGCCACACCTATATATACCCAATGCATTAATGACTTAAGGGAGGCCGATGAATACACACCCTCCACTCGGACCAAGCAGCTCGGCCTAACACATTATCTCCATTCCGCACGGACTAGCTGTTAGGTCTCATATTTGTAATTCTTTTGTAGTTACGGCATCCAATAACGCTCGGACAGACCCTGTAAACTTTACATTTGAGATCGGAATTTATATACACATCGGATTTTCCCTTCTCATATTATTGTTCTTGCTTAAATTACTTGATTACGAATTTCGGTAAGATCATAAATCTTGAAAAATCATCCACAACAGCTAGGCAGTATTTCTTTCCACCATTGCTGATAGGATCAAACTCTGCTCCTACTGCTGACTTGCATTCTTCACTGATGGACTCAATGAGGTCTAGAGGGGGGGTGGGGGGGGGGGTGGGGGTGAATAGACCTCTAAAAATTTATCTTTCAAAATCTCTAACTTTTTCTGTCAGCAAACTAAGCTGATCAGGAATCGTAAGTTGACTAAGCTGATCTGGCACAAAGCTTTGAACAGCAGAGTTGACCACTCTTCTGATTTCACTCAGCTGATTTTATCAAAATCAGAGTTCTTAAAATAACTAACTTGCAGCGGATTTTTCTAGTGTTTTTCACAAGTAGTTTTCTTAACTTAGAAAAAGTTTTATCCCCAGTTTTATAAACTCCTTTTTAAAACTTTTCAGCAGTTAAACCTTTTTACGTGTTTAAAATATGCTCTTCAAAATATGCAAGAAATAATGCAAGTATAAACACAAAGGATTTTTATAGTGGTTATATGGATGGAAATCATTTAGTCCACACTTCCAAGTCACTTAGATCTTGGGTTATACTATAAACACACAGTTTACAATATACACTGCTTGCGCCTATCAACAAATGAAACGACCACAAGTGCGCAATAGGAAATCAAAAGGAAACTCCTACTCTCTGAAGTAATATCACTCACTAAGATGGATATCTACTTCTCACAACACGATTCTAACAAAATCACTCAGATTTATATGTATTCTTTGATTTCTCTCTATTCTGCTTCGTCAACAAATGACTCGGCTGATGAGTGTTCTGTTCTTGAGTTTGAGACTTAGAAGAATGCAGCTTCAAATTTTTTCTCTCAAATGTGTTGTCTATTCTTCTTCAACTCACGAACTGAACTATTTATACTTGAGATTTGAAAATCTGCCCGTTGAGAGATCGGCAGCTGTCAAATCCTCGAGTACTGGTCCTTTCTGCAGAAACGGCTGCTGCGATTGAACATTGTACACTCTGCTGTACTTTCTGTCGCTTCGCATTAAATGCACATTAAATGCACCAAGCTGATACGAGGTTTCTCTTCAATCATTTGTCATAAATACCCTTCCTCAACAGCAGTTGTTACACCAAGTGCATTTATTACCGTTGCAATAACTTCTGATCCACTTCCACTCTGCTGATCGAAACCACTCGGCTGATGTATACTCGGCTGATCCCAAACTTGAACTAATCTGATTTGAGTCGGCTGAAAGTCCACCAGTCTGATTCCTTTCTTCAGCAACAGATCAGTAGTCTTCTGGACCATGTTTGACTGGTCTGAAATAATTCTTCATTGGTCAAATATCTTCTAAGGTTTGTACTAAGTTAGCTGATTACTTTTGGAAATCATCAAAACCTCCATTCACTTCAAAGTCTTCATCTTCATCCAACAATGCTGCACCTCATTATCCACCTTACTATGCTGCATATCCTGCTCATCCTCCGATGCATGCTTACCCTGCCTATCATACATTGTACTCTGCTTATGAGCATTACTCTCACCATAATAATTATCATGAACATATGCATACTGAAACTTATGATGATTCAAGATTAAAGAAATCACCACCAAACT